>RJWM01035001.1:0-10383 GCA_004363535.1 Dasyprocta punctata | reverse complement strand
CGCGCCTGTCAGGCAGGCGCGAAGTTGTGAGTTCAATCCCCGGTGCCGCAAAAAAAAAAAAAAAAAAAAAAAAAAAAAAGCCAGGAGTTTGGCTCAGGGACTTAAGCACCGGCCGGACAGGCACGAGGTTGTGAGTTCAATCCCCGGTGCCGCAAAAAAATTAAAAAAAAAAAATCGAAGAATGAATTTTAGGAACAACGGAGGGTAAGAGCAGAATATATTTATTGAGAAAAAGAAACCTTCTGTCTAAGGGACAGAAGGGGTCCCTAGTGGGTTGCCAGAGACTCTGTCATTTCTAGGGACTTTTATAGAGTAAAACCATGAGGTTAGATGGGTCCAAGGCAGGGGAAAATGGGAACCCGCAAGGTGGGCATAAGGTGGGATGTAACTGTGGTTAACCAATAAGATTAATTGCTCAGGTAAAATTGATTAAATCAAGGACAAATGGGGAGGCAAGTCACGTAGTAATCGGGGATGCTTAACAACAATGACTCTTCCCAGGGGGGTGGGATGCTGACTCCTGACTTCCTCAGGGTGATAGAGAACTATTTAGAACATCAATCCTTAGGATATGGGTGCGTTTGTTTTGCCTTTTGTCTTGATGTCTAGCCCTCAGCAAGAGGAGTGTGTCTCTTCCAAGGTCACCAAGACATCTGGTCCTCTATGCCGGTTTCCTTGAGGACCTAGCCCTGTCTGACTGCCTATAATATTTCTGTCTAACTCAGTTGCCTGTAACATTAGTAAACTATAATTGTCAGTGTTTTGTTTGGTTTCTTCTTTTGATGGTACTTGGAATTGAACCCAGGGCCATTGCATTGAGCTGCATCCCTAGCCCTTCATTTAATTGTTTCTCCTTTTTCATTTTGAGATAGTGTTTTGCTAAGACATTAATTGTCAAGGGTGGGCTTGAATTTGTGATCCTCCTGCCTCAGCCTCCTGGGGCACTGGGATTACAGGCATGTGCCACTGTACCCAGGTTGCTAGATTTAACAAACAAAAATATAGACTTCCTTGTTAAATTTGAATTTCAAATGAACAACTGGTAATTTTCTTAGTATAAGAATGCCCCAGGCCAGGCGTGGTGGTGCATGCCTTTAATCCCAGCACTCAGGAGGCTGAGGTAGGAGGAGCGTTGTGAGTTCGAGAGGCTGGCCTGAGCTACATAGTGTGACCCTGCCTCAAAAACCTAGGGCCAGGAGTTTGGCTCAGAGGCTTAAGCACCTGTTTGGCAGGTGCGAGGTTGTGAGTTCGATCCCCTGGTACCACAAAAAAAAAAAAAAAAAAAAGTAAAAAATTTAAATAGGGCTGGGGATGCAGCTCAGGGCAAAGGCTCTGGGTTCAATCCTCAGGATGCAAACAAAAGAAGAAAGGAGGGAAGGAAGGAAGAAAAAGGAAAAGAAAAGAGCAAAAAGAAGGATGGGGAGATTGCTGTGAGCTCTTGTTGTTACCTTCAGCAGGGTGCTGCGTGCGCAGTGGCCTGCAGCTTCCACGAGGTCCCCAATCCCGTAGGGACACGGGCTGCCACCATCCACTCTCTGGCTACCTGCTGTGCTTTCACACTTCTGTACCCCTCCCTGGCAGACCCGGAAGCCCCTCTCACCCAGCGCCTGTGCTCTATCTCCCACCCCTACCCCCCCCAGCCCAGGGCCTGGCACAGAGTAGAGACCCAGTTATGGGTCCCTGGGTAATTCAAGGACTGGGGCTGGAAGTATGTGGCCTGCCCAGCCTGGGGGCGAGGAAAGCTGGTGGAAAGGTAAATAAGGTGCAGAGCACACAGGGTAAGGACTGAACAAACCTGTCAGCTCAGGTCAAGTTTTGTACCAAGCAATGTTGTGTTGTGTTGTGTTGTGTTGTGTTGTGTTGTGTTGTGTTGTATTACAACAAATCTCCCAGAGTTCAGAGTTTGTATTAATTTGAAAAGGGGATCCACGACTTGGGAATCTCCCCCATAGGAAATTCCTTGAAACAGGAGGAGTGGTAAGGGCCCGCCTTGCCACTAGAGGGCCCCTGGTCATCACGTTGTCAGGATCCTTGCTAATGAAGGTTTTTTTCCTCGCCAGCTCGCAGATGCCAGCAAGTTACCTAGCCTGAAACAACTTCTGTCCTCTGGACACGAAGACCGGCGGGCCTGGGACCTGGTGAGCTGGATTTTGTCCTCCAAGGTCCTGACAATCCACAGCGCAGGGAAAGCAGAGGTGAGACTTTGGCTCACGGATTCCTGGGGCCACAGGGTCTGGGACAGCACGAATCCAGTGACCCCGGGACCTCCTGGTGGTGCACCAGAAAGACCTGGGCAGCTGGTTACAGTGCAGATTCCTGGACCTCACCCTGGAAGATCCCAATTTACTTTATCAGTTAGAGTGGCTTTCAATGGTTAAAGGAGACAGTCCTGACTGTGTCATATAATTTTGTGGGTTGGCTGAGTGGTCAGTGTGGGCTGGGTGATCTAAAGTGACCTTGTTTGCCTTTCTAGGCCTACAGCTGGCGTGGCTGCTGTTGTTGGGGCCTTCCTTTTTGTGACTTTTAGCACATCATCATACATTTCTTCTTCATGAAATTATTAAAGATGGAATGAAGGACTAGATGGGAAAGTGTTTGGATCATTAGAAGTGATTGCTGCTTGGAAGTTGTGGGGAAAAATGGTTTAGCACAAAGCACTCTTGAGCTCTGAGCTCTGAGCTTTCTTGCACATGAATGTCTCTGTCTTCGTGAAACCTCCTTTTCTGGTGAACTGAGTCCATAGGAATCAAACTCAAGGCTGTAGGAGGCCGTTTCTGCAGCACATTTTACCAATTTCTCAAAATTGCAGTTCCCTTTTTGTTTTCTTTTAAAATTAGTATATGTTACATTCCTCTTGGGGAATTGGCCCCTACATGTATTTCCTCTTAATCAGTTTTGCTTTCTCTTCACCTCCTTTATATTTTCAAGTTTGAAAAGATCCAGCAGCTGACTGGTACCCCTCACACGCCTGTCCCCGTCCCAGACTTCCTGTTCGAGATCGAGTATTTCAACCCAGCCAACGCCAAATTTTATGAGACCAAAGGAGAACGAGACCTCATCTATGCCTTCCATGGTAGCCGCCTGGAGAACTTCCATTCCATCATCCACAATGGCCTGCACTGCCACCTCAACAAGGTGGGGACCCTGCTGAAGTGGGGGTGCGTGGAGTAGGGCTGAGCAGACCCTGGGGGTTTATGGGGTGGCATGGTTAGGTTTCCTAAGGCCTGGCCGCTCAGTGTCACACGCAGACTAGCAGTGGTACCATTGCCAGGAGCCTGTGAAGATGCAGAATCTTGGGCCCAACCTTGACCTTCTGACTCCTTGATTCACTTAAATTTTTTCCCAGTTGGTGGGAAATTGAATCCAGGGCCTTCACTACTTCCCCAAGTCTTTTTATATTTTATTTTATTTTATTTTATTTGCAGTACTAGAGGTTAGACCTAGGGCTTTCGCACTGAGCTACATCCCCAGCCCCTTCTTGTTTTTTATGTTGAGACAAGGTCTTGCTAAGTCTCTAAGATGTCCAGACTGGGCTCAAATTTGGATTCCTCCTGCCTCAACCTCCCAGAGTGCTGGGATTACAGGCGTGTGCCACCATACCCAGCGCCCACCTGCAGTGGGAGCTGACAAGACCTCAGGTCATTCCTGTGTCCGGGTGGTTCCTAGCCTTGCCTGCACTTTTAGGTTAGTTGGGGAGCTTTGAAAAAAAAAACAACCCAAAAAACAAAATAACAACAAAAAACCAGTGTCTCACTTCATGCTAGACAGTTAAATCAGATTCTCTGGGAATGAGGCCCAGACATCAGTAAGCTTTAAAAGCCCTCTAGTGAGCCGGGAGTGGTGGCGCACGCCTTTAATCCCAGCACTCGGGAGGCTGAGGTAGGCAGAGCATTGTGAGTTCGAGGCCGGCTTGGGCTACAATGCGAGCACAAGGCCGGCCTGAGCTACACAGTGCAACCCTGCCTCAAAAAACCAGGGCCGGGAGTTTGGCTCAGTGACTTAAGCGCCTGTCTGTCAGCCGCGAGGTTGTGAGTTCGATCCCCGGTGCCACAAAAAAAAAATAAATAAAATAAATAAATAAATAAAAACCCTCTAGTGATCCCTGTGTATGGCCAACCCTGGCTGCTCAGTGTGGCCCATGGACCAGTGGCATCTGTGTCACCTGCAGTCTCAGGCCCACCGAGATCCCAGGTGATCCACAGGCACTTCTGTGAACCGCGTCCCTAGGGGACACTCCAGAATGTCAGCCTGGGAGAAACTGACACGCACTCGGAGAGACACGGAGGAGAGGGCCTCCCCCACCCTCCCTGAGCTCTTCTCTCTCATGTTTAAGGGCCCCCTTCTCCGTTGGTACTCATGTCACCCCTCAGTAAGGTGTCAGAGGAAGACTGGGCATCTCTGTGGCCCTGGGCAAAATGATTGGAGCTCTCTGCGCCTCAGTTTCCCACGTCCCTTACTCTCCTCCTCCAGGAGAGGACTGGAGTGGTTCATGGATACCAAGGCTAAGCCCGAGCCAAGGGCCAGTGGAGCAGGGGCTGGTTTTATGGCGAGTGCAGAGGGCATCTGGGGTAGCGCCTGGTCCGACTGCATCTGCTTTGTCCGGAGGGGCTGGCTGCACTCCCTGGTCACAGGGTCAGTGGTGACAGACACAGCCCTGAGGCTGGAGAGCCTCTTTCCAGCTCTGCTGCGTCTGATTAGTGCTGGTGGGTCTGACTAAAGCTGCCAGGTTTAGAATTAGGGCTGGGCTACTGGAGCTGGTCTGCCACTGCTTCATCCTGAGCCCGGCCTGGAGAAGTAGCTGCAGGTCGTAGTTTTGCACACATTCTTCATTTCAGACCCCTGGGGGAATTGGCTGCTTAGAGGTATCTTCTCAATCTTTATCTTTGGTAAAGCGAATCAACCCCTGGCAGAAATTCTCTGCCTGGGTTTTGGCACAGGGCTTGCTTGGGAGGCCCAGTGCCAGTCGTGGATGTGGGATTATCCTCACAGCAGAGAGACCCTGGGCTCCTCACTCTCGTGCTCTTCCGCTCACTACAGTCTGGCATGAACTGTCCGCGTCTCAGGCGGGTACAGATGGAGAACTGCTGAACGTCCGATCAGAAGATGCCCGGTAGCCTTAGAGAAAATCTATGTCAGCTTGTGAGGGTTGGGGACATTGGCAGAGAGCTCCCCAAAGGCCAAACAAAGGTCTGTTTCATTTCTCCTAAGCTTTGCTTACAGGGCGTAGAGATGTGGCAGCCTGGGGCCACCAAAGAAGACATTTCTCAGTTCCAGAGCGCAGGATGTGAGAGAGCCCTTCAAGGCCTCCCGTCATGTGGAGATACTGACACTGTGGCTCCTGGATAGCCACTGAGCCTCAGCTTGAACATCATAGTCCACCCACTGGTCACAGCTCCCGAGATGTCAGGGGGTGGATCCTGAGTCGGTCTGCCTAGGAGCCAGGACCGATTGATTGTGTTGGCCATTGCGGTTGCCCGTGGATGTGTTTGCCAAGCCTACTGTGGCCTCGACTTGCGGGTACTTTGCCTGCTGTGCTTCTCACAGAGGGTGTCATTGGCACCCACAAGCAGGGAGCTGCCGCCTTGAATTTTGGGCCTTTTTCTTAGCCAACACCAACATCAGTGCAGAGTAAAACTTATCCTGGCCCTCATGTCTGCTTCCTGGATTTGGTTATGGAGTCTGAGGGACTCATTTCTTTTCCCAGGGATGACTCAGAATTCCCTGTCCCGCAGGTGTCCCCTCCTCCCTGTACACAAGGGTGCAGCTTTGCTTTTGTAAGCCCCTCAATGTGACCGCATTAATGCATTCACACAAGAGGAGCAACGATCAGTGCTATCATGGAGAGCCTGGGGTGCGATACCCAACCTTGTCTGTCATGGTGCAGGTGTCACATGCGATGTTTTCTGTGCATTATTAAATCCTCACCTACAACCCGATGAAGGACCTGCTGTTAGCACCGTTTTGTAGGTAGAGAAACTGAGGGACAGGTTGTCAGTGGATTCTAGCCGAGGTCTGTTTGGACTGTGCTGTTTGTGTTTTTCTGACTCAAACCTTGACCACAAGGAACTGTTCCTTTGCCAGGCTAGGTGGCCAAATCCACAAGCAGTTAAACAGTTGTCCCGTGGAATGTGTTTAGGAACAAACACTGTGATGATGTCATAGGTTATGTGATCCTGTGTCCTCCTGGGGGGGAAGGAAGTTTTTGTGTTTCTGGCTCCGTTGAGGCAAGACCCGTGCCATCTTCCGTGCCAAGTCTCCATTCACGCGTCGTGTTTCTCTTCTGTTGGCCTCTGCCGTTGCAGACATCCTTGTTTGGAGAGGGGACCTACCTCACGAGTGACCTGAGCCTGGCCCTCATTTACAGTCCCCACGGCCACGGGTGGCAGCACAGCCTCCTCGGGCCCGTCCTCAGCTGTGTGGCCGTGTGCGAGGTCATCGACCATCCAGACGTCAAGTGCCAAACCAAGAAGAAGGGTGAGTGAGCCCCTGCCCGTGCCATGCTGCGGGCCTCTGTCGGGTGGGGTGCAGGGGGCTGGCGGGAGAGCAGCCTGGCTGAGGCAGGAAGATCATTCAGTTCGGGGCCAGCCTGGGCTACATGGCAAAACCCTGGTGAGGGAGAAGGAAAAGGAGGGAGGGAGAGAGAGAAAAGAAGAATGTAAACTTTGGGAAAGATTTTTTTTTTTAAATTATCATTATTGTTATTATTTTAGTACTGGGATTGTACCCAAGGGCTTTTTTTTTTTTGTCTTTTTTGAGACAGGGTCTCATGTAGTTCAGGCTGACCTTGAGCTCACTTTGTAGCCCAGGCTGGGCTCAAATTTACAGCAATCCTCCTGCCTCAGCCTCCTGAGTACTGGTATTACAGGCATGCACAACCACACCTGACTTGTACCCCAAGTCTTTATACTGATCTACATCCCTAACCCTTATTTTTTAAATTTTGAGACAAAGTCTCACTAAGTTGCCCAGGCTGTGCTCAGACTTGCAGCTCTCCTGGCCCAGCCTCCCAGAGTGCTGGGGTGATAGGTGTGTGCCAAAGGGCCCAGTGGAATTTGACAATTGAAAGTGTGTGCGTGAGGCGAGGGCAGGGGCTCCTGGAGGCCTGATTTATTCCTGGGCACCTGGTGTCAGCAGAGAGTCTGGTTTGTACTGACATTCAGCAGGTATTTGTTAAATGAAAGGGAAGGATACCAGGTCCAGACCCTGTGAGCTATTCTGGTGCATACTGGAGCCCCCTGGGGATGCAGAGGGCAACTGAGACCACAGGGCGTAGGTCCTGGGTGCTCCAGGGAACGGATGACTGGCGGCCACCTCATTGCACTGCCCCGCACCTCCCGCTGGGTTTCCTCTTCCAAGGAGGAAGAGTCCCAGAACTGTCATTCAGCCTCCAGAACCCGCCTCTCCCTTTTTACTAAGAAAAGGGGAATTCAGAACATGGGCTGTACTGGCCTCTAATGTAAAACAACTGAGACTCACAGCAACGGGACCAGGTCTGACACCGCCCTCCCAAACCAGACGCTGTGGATATTTATTTGCAGTTGTAATTCTTAGGAAGTTTGCAAAGTGTGACATTAAACATCAGAAAAACCAGACCTTGCAGCCTCAGCTGGCACAAGGCTCTGGCCTGGCTCCCCGCCCTTGGGAAAGCTTTTTCTCATTATTAAAAGAACAGGTTTTTCTGGTCTTGAGAGACATCTCGGTAGGAAAGGTGGAAGAGTAGTGTGCGAAGATGCGCAAATCTAGCATGGTTTATTTGAAATGCCTTCTCAGGGCCTTGTTTCAGGTTAAGTCTTCTTCCCAGTGCCAGGAATATTTTTGTTTGTTTGTTTGTTCTTTTTTGTTGTTGTTTTTGTTTGGGTGGTGGCATTGTGGCCATCAATTTGTCTTTTCCCTCTGCTTTCTCCCTTCAGTTGTTTCATTATCTTCTTTGAATCTTTTATATCTTTGTATTTTTTCTGTTCCTTTCCCCCTTCTCTCAGCTGTCTCTCTGCCTACCAGATTCTCCTGCTTGCTTCTTTGTTTTCTACACCAGGGATTGAACATGGGGCCTTTGCCCTGAGCTATAGCCCCCTCCTTTTTTCATTTTTTCTTTTGCGATAGACTCGCTAAATTCCTAAGTTGCCCAGGCTGGGCCCAAACTTGTGATCCTCCTGCCTCAGCCTCCCAGAGTGCTAGGATTACAGATGTTGTGCCACCATGCCTGGCTGGAGTCTCCTGCTTTTAGTGCCGTTTCACATACCCACACAGGCCCATCCCTCAGCCTGCTGGCGCTTCTGTATCTTTAGGACCAGGAGACTTAACTCATTTCGGTTCCTGATTTGCTCCTTTAGTTCTTTCGTTTCCCTCCCAGTAAATACATGCCTCACTGTCCTCATTCAGATTCTAAGGAGATAGATCGCAGAAGAGCGAGAATCAAACACAGCGAAGGAGGAGACATCCCTCCTAAGTACTTCGTGGTCACCAACAACCAGCTCCTGCGGGTGAAGTACCTGCTGGTGTACTCGCAGAAGCAACCCAAGAGGTGAGACAGCGGACCTGGGGCTGGGGGTGTAGCTCAGAGTGGAGCGCATGCCCAGCAAGTGGCAGGCCCTGGGTTGGATCCCCAGCCCTGCAGAAAAGTACAAAGAAAAAAGATGGTCCTTGCCCAGAGGCCAGGAGAGCAACTAGAGCCGGTGTTCAGGGAATTGCTTTCTTTCTTTCTTTTTAAAATAATATCAATTCCTCATTTGTTTGTCTGTTCTTTTTTTTTTCCGGTACTGGAACTCGAACTCACAACCTTGCGCTTGCCAGGCAGGTGCTTATGCCACTGAGCTGTACCCCTGGTGGGAATTGGTTTCTTTATTTCAGTCTTGCTCTGAAAGGTACAGCACTCTGGGACTATGTATTCTTTTTTGGGGGTACCAGGAATTAAACTCATGACCTCATGCTTGCCAGGTAGGCGCTGCACCACTGAGCTAAATCCCCAGCCCCGGGACTGTATATTCTACTGAAGAGTATAGAAAGATTTTAAATATGCCTTTTTTTGATGAATAAAGGAAGCCAAATTGGCGGCCCTTTAGCTCCTGGGCTTTTAATTGGGGTCAGAAACCCACCGATGAGGTTGAGCCGAGGGGCGGGACGGTGACTGGTCCCTCCCTGCAGTGGCTTCTGAACCACTTCCTGTCCCTCCGCGGACCTGAGATGCTTACATCTAAAAGGAGGGTGCGGAGCTGGGGTGTGGTAGAGTGCTTGCCTTGTATGCATGAGGCCAACACTGCAAACACTGAATCATCTGGGCTTGGTTTGCAGACCTGGAATCCCGGTATTTAGGAGACTGAGGCAGGGGGATTGCAAGTTCAAGGGCAGCCTGGGCTATGTAGCAAGTTCAAGCTGGGGCTTGAACTCCTGTCTGTTATGACCCTGCCTACATAAGACCCTGTCTCAATAAATAAATAAAACGAGAGCTCCAGATGAGGGCCTTCAGCTCCACGGGACCATGGCGGGATGCCCAGCGCCACCCCAGCGGTGCGGTACTGGGAGGAGACGCAGGCTTCTCAGGGTTAGGTGTCACTTGCGATCTCATTGCCTTTTTGGCACCCGTGGTAGAGCTTCCTAGGCACATGGGCAGCCGGTGAACAGCCATGACAGGAAAAGGGGCCACTTTTAGTAAGGTCACCCCTACTTATACACAGCAGTGGTTTCTGTGGTTCTAGATTTCATAAACCAGTAAAATCCACCCCTCTCTGAACTCAGAAATCTGCATAGGTTCTTTGAGTCTGGGCTATGTGGCAATTATCCTTTGGTTTAGACATCATCTGACTTTTTCCACTTGAAAATTCCATTCCTTTCCCACTTTCTGTTGGAGTGTGTCTCTTGTGAATTGTTTGGAACATCTTCTTGTGGGCCAAAGAGGATTTTTCCAGCTCAGGTCTCTAGATGTCGGTAGGTTACTTAGCAAAGACATCCGCATATGTCTAACAGTGAAAAGACTTTGGCTAAATAACCTACCAACATCTAGTGACCCTGAGCTAGGTCATTTTTTCTAGATACCAAAGTCTTGCTTAAGAAAAGATGGGTTGTAAAAGATAAAAGGGGAGCCAGGTGCAATAATGCACCCTGTAACTGCAGCTACTTGGAAGGCTGAGGCAGGAGGATCCCAAGTCACAGGCCAGCCTGGGTGATTTAGTGAGTTCCTGTCTCCAAATGAAAAATAAAAAGGGCTGGGGATGTTGCTCAGTGGTAGAACACCCCTGGGTGTCATCCCTAGTGCCAGTGGGTGGAGAAGGGGAGAGAAACAGGGTGAGCTCACTGCATAGCTGTCTTTGTGTATTTAGAAAATATTCCATTGAGCCGGGCGTGGTGGCGCACGCCTTTAATCCCAGCACTCGGGAGGCTGAGGTAGGA
>RJWM01035000.1:0-19272 GCA_004363535.1 Dasyprocta punctata | reverse complement strand
ATTTATGTTTTAGTTAAAGCAAAGGATAACTTTTGAGCAAATGGTTTTTAAAACTTGCTAGCTTCTGTTGATACATCCATGATGCACATTTATTCGAGAGACTGAAATGAGAAAGAGAGATACAGGAATGTGTATTTTTAACTTAGTATTATTTTCCTGTTTTTTCATTGTTCCTTTCAAAACAGTTCTTATCAAACAGCTCTTTCACATAACTTCTGTTTTGCTGGGTTTAATCTTCACAAATTTTGTCTTCTAAATGCAATCAAATAAAAAATAAGTGAAATACATTTGGCAATGAGAAATTATCCCTAACTCATGATTAGGGAGTCCCATTTCTGGTGATGTCCCTAAATTCTAAATATTTCTGATTAAGGAAGAAATTGTGAGGTGTGTGATGAGTGCGGTAGCTCTTGTTTGAAGATGAGGCTCCATACTCAACGCTTCCTCTGGTCTATTGCCACACTGAAACAATCTAGCCCTGAGATTCACTTTAATTCATAGAGAATAGCAGATGTAAGATTGGAAATTTTGATGCTAAATTTTAAGATACCTAGAAAGCTTCTCTGGGAGTCTAGAGATGATAAATTTAAAAAAAAAACTGCTTTCCTGTAGATATAAGTGGATACAATATAAGGAAAATTCAAGGGAAAGAATAAGGTCCTGAAACTCCATGCAAAGAAAAGCAACCATCTCCATATTGAACATTATGAAATTATATTTACTTTCCCTCCTTGCTATCTCAGAACCAGATAAATAAATGAAGTCATCTTTGACATCCCTGTCTCAGTGGCCATCTGATTACAACTATCAGAAAGATCCTAAGTGACATCAACATCCCTGCTCAACTGGAGGTCAGTCTCTGTCTCTTTGTCTCTGTCTCTCTCCCCATCACCCATTTTTCATCCCCTTCTCTCTGTCTTTCCTACATTTTTTGCACCAAACGCCATTCCTTAATATTCCTAGCATAATACAGTCATGTCCTGTAATTCTTTGATGTTTCTTTTTTCTCTGCCAATGATAACGATTCTTTAAATTATCGAATGTTTAGTAAATATTAAGTTTGAAGTCTGCATTTTTAATTTATCAATATATAAAACAACTCATAATATATACTGCTATTTAGAGACACCAAGGCAGAGAGAATTAAGAAATTTGCGGTGATAGTAGAGATAATAGGTAAATAAAAGCAGTAAAATTTGATCCCAAGTTAAGTGCACCAGGATTTCTATACCTAAGCACCATAATACAGCAAATTTTAACATTCTTCTACCAAATACTTGTATAGTTATTACTGTGTCTTCTCCATGTACGTGTTCCAATATCAAATCTTCACTGGGATCATTTTCCTAACCCTGTATAAAACTGGAATATTTGTTTTGTCTTCATTCATAGCATTTGTTTGTGTGTGTGTGCAAATGTGTGTTCATTGCACAATTCTTTCATTTCTTTTCCAGTGAAAATATAGAAGACTAGGGGGTTTTTCTTGACTTACCACTTTTTAGTCCTAATAGACAAAACAGTATCTGATAAACGATAAGCACTAAATTGCTAGCTGTCGACTGAAAACATAATAGAACACTTACAATTTTTATCTACTTTGCAGTTTGACTGTATCTTGAACATAATATGCTTCTCTATTTCTCTCCTACTTCTACTGCAGTCAAATATTAATTCACGTTTACTGATTAAGCATACACATTTATCTTTTGTGGCTCAACTTACAGGACCTCTGAGTATAGGATACACTTTTCCTTCAATGACTCGTATATCATGTATGATGAACAAACAAATAATTTCTAAAACGTATATGAGTGTCCTTAATGAACAGTGAATTCTAGTGACAATGAATTCTAGATATGTATTGCAAACTATTTAAATTCTGGTTAGTAACTTCTGCTATCTCTACCATTTATTTCCTTATTCTACAATGAAGATACTGATATTAAGGTCTACATGTGCTTTCATACAAGGATTGATAGGCTACAACAACTTTTAGTGACAATGTATGTTTTGGAATTCAAATAAAAAGTAGGTATTAGAAAGGTGTATGTAATATCCGTGACAAGATTTACAGAAATATGTCACAATGGAGCATATTTATATTTCTACTCTGAAATCCATGTTTGTATATAAATTCAAATTTTTTAAAGATAGCAAATAGCTTTAGTGTCCTGCTTTAGTGTCAAATGAGCAATAATGAAACTCATTTTTGAGAGCTTTAGTGAGGTAGATAAAAAATGAACCAGAAGTAAAATTTAAAAAATACATAGAATGCCAATTTGTAGAAGCTACATATTTAGAAAAATGTTCAACTTCATTGATATTTATTGATTATATGCTGAGATCACACACACTAATGTTTTATTAATGTTATTAAGTAACAATAGTTTGTACTCTAGTATAATGACTGACATAAGGATGAGATCAACTCTATATGCTTTTTATTTTACATAATTTGATGATGAAGAGAGATCTGCAGCCAGATGTTTTCACAACTCTCTGTCATTCACTGTGTGTGTGTACATCTGGGAAAATGTCATGTAATGCATTTGTGAGGCTTAAAAAGAATTATAAGCCCTTGGATTTAATTAATTTTATAAGATATTGAAAACGAATTAAATGTCATATATGCCATAGTGAAAACAGTCTTCTTAGAAATCTGTCAGCACTTGGGAATGGTGCAATTATTTAAAAATATTGGGTTGATGAATGTTTTAACCTACATGTGTTTTATGGCAACTTTCATACACAAAAACTTAAGAGATTGTCTTAAAGTATATAAAAGCTAAAAACCCTAACCAATGGCTAGTGGTCTCTTTTGTTTCATTATTCACTAGGATGTTGTAGGGACAGACATTGTTCATAAACTCATTCAGTTCATCATTTTAAACTTGCATTGTGTAAAACAGTTTGAATCATTATACACCTATTTGAATTATTATATATATAGATTTGATGCTTGTCTATAATGCAAAAACTTATTTAACTTTACACATTTTTCTGGTCGCTACTAAATGACCAAAAAAGCAAACAGTGGCCTGAACTACATAGTGTGATCCTTCCTCAAAAAAAAAAAAAATAGTGCTGGAAGTTTGGTTCAGTGGTTTAAATGCCTGCTTGGTGGGCGTGAGGTTGTGAGTTCAATCCCCGCCCCCCGCCCCGCAAAAAAGCAAACAAACCTAAATGCCACTAGGTTTGCTCAATAATGATGACGTAAAGTAGATGAGACATTTTATAGTAAAGTGAATATTAGAAGTAAAATGTCAGAGTATTTCACAAAATTGTTAACTTCAATAGAAAGAGGATATTTACTCCTCATCATAATAAGTAGTAAATGTATCATTTTGAAGAGATATATTGTCACAGGTTTTTAATATCTTCTATTATAGGCAAAAATGAAAACATTACAGGTAATGCTTTCTTCTTAAAATAGAAAATGATATTCAGCTTTGTATAAATTTTGCCTAGAAGGAAGGTGAGTTTCGTAACACAGAACGATCAGGTAAAACTCATCAAAAATTGTCATGTCGTTTTAAACAATTAAGCAAGTCCCATGAATCCTGACCAGAAGAACATGGAAAACTATAATTTTCATTGAAAAAATTTAAAATATCTAGTTTATCCTTTCATTATGAAGATTTTAAAAAATAAACTTGTCATTTGTAAATAACCTCGGTGTTGAAATAAAGGAGAACAAAGAGTTTTAAGTACTTCCTCAGGATTTTTCACATTACACTAAAATAAACTTAAGGTCCAAATGAGGACATAACCATAAAAGGGTGAAACAAAATAATACATACACTTATTAAAATAATATCATATGGCTCTATTCAGAATAATTGATTATTACAATTATAAAAGGAGTACAAAAATATCTATTAAACATAAATAAGAACGAGTCATTTCACATGCTACATGTAAATCCATGAAGTACAAGTATTCCAGAATCAATGGAGGCATATTTAGCATTTAATATTTTCTGTTCCAACCAAGATAAATGTTACTAATATAAGCAAATTATATATCATGTACTATACTGTGTTACGTTATATACTATACTATAATACACTATAATATACTATGTTATATACTATAATACATATATATGTATATAAATGTGTCTATATATATGTGTGTGTGTATATATATAAGCTCCAAATAGATACATGAGACACCATATGTAAAACTTTACTATTTTTATCAGACAATAAGTTTACCTAACTGGCAATAGGATCTTTGTAAACTGGGTGAAAAATCTAGTAATAATGTTTATCTTTTTTTTTTTTTTTTTTTTTTTTTTTGCGGCACCGGGGATTGAACTCACAGCCTTGCGCCTGCCAGAGCAGGTGCTTAAGCCAATGAGCCAAACTCCCGGCCCTGGTTTTTTGAGGCAGGGTCGCACTATAATAATGTTTATCTTAAAATAGTGCCAAATGACAATGCATATGGCTGTCACAATGTCTTTCTGGGTCAAAAAGATATAAAGGAAACTTAAACTTTAAGAAAGAGTATGGTAGTAACAGCTAATAACATCCACTGGTAATTGCCTTCAGTATGAATTTCTACTAGTTAACACTTTTATAAATACACAATTGGACATTTTGAAACATCTTAGTTATCTTTGCTCTCAGTTGTTTCCCAGGCTTTTCTAGAATGTCAGTTCATGCTGCATACTGAAGAGTTAATTATAAAATTCTTCAGCTTTAAATTTCTCCTCATAGCTAGATTATTTATCTCTTCTTAGTTCAATAGGAAATGTTAGCATAACATATTACATGCTGAAAAGTATAATTTTGTATTGTCTCATATACTAGAGTAGCAGTAGTATAATACTGAAAATATAATAAAAAAACAATTTAAATCTGTTTTAATAGTCCAAATAACATGTCCCACTATCAAGATCTTGTGATTACAAGTTATATCATCAGCACTAAGAATTAAAAAGGAACAGTAAAAGATTTCAACATGAATTCTAAATCTCAGTTTTCATGATGCTTGATTCTTAGTCTCTTTTTTCCCCTTTCATTGGTGTGATTTTCCTGTAAAGTTTTAGTTTTGTGATATTCCTAGGCCTATAGAGAAGACTAACAAACTTGATGAAAACAAGGGTGAGAAACTTGTGAAATATTTCTACTTCCTTCCTTGTAATTCTACCAAGACCATGATACAAACCCTTGGATAGCCTACTGAGGTAAGAGAAACCATACGAAATGAATCGAAATCCTTGATATTGAAGCTACTAGGTACCTCTAGCCTGTCTACCAGTTGATTTATTGTTCATAAATCAGACCAGTCAAAATGGGCAGAACTTCTGGGCAGACAGTAAATTTGAGATAAATAATAAAGAGTTACTGTTTTCATCTTTTAAGTTTGAGAAATTTTTGCTATGCAGCAATAGTTAACAATTAAGGAATGTTTGTATTGAACATTGTTTTAAAATATTCTTAAGGATTTATCATTCAGGAATAGATCGCTGAGCAGAAGATGAAATAAGAAGGATTTTACAACAGTTTATATTCTGATGTGAATATCAATTACAGGATTATACCCAGGATGCTGTTTCTTGACTTTTTTATGCTGTCTAGAATCAGGAAATTAACTTCTTTCAAGTTATTCCAACGATGATGGACGGTGACTTCTTTAAGAATTATCTTCAAACCAAAATCTAAAGAATCATTCATTTTAATCACTTTGAATCTTTCTGTTTTTTTTAATGTGTTAAAATAGTGAGGAAGCTATGAGAAGAAAATCCAGTCTTCCTTGAAATAAATGATATATACTTTAATTATAAAGTGTGAGAGATCAGAAGACTGTTGGTTTCTAAGTCCACATGTCTCAATGGCATGATGTGTTAATTAGAATTGTCTATCTTAGCAAAGAAACAGATTTCAAAATTAGATGTCAAAAGAATATTTAGGGAGGGTGCATAAAAATATAAGAAATGTATTGGGAATAGTACATAGCAAGTAGATTCAGAATGTTGAATGGTATAATTTCAACTAGAGAAAAACAAACAAACGGACAAACAAACAAAAAGCCCAGAGAAATATAAATAAGAAATGGAAGAGAGAAATGATAACAGCCAATTATCAACTGGAGAATGATGGAGTAGTCTCTGAAAAAATGTGTATCTTCAGTTCTGATTTTAGCATACTAAATATTGTCAGCTTCAAGAGTTGTGTCAGATGTCATCTCTGGCACTTGACTTGAACAAATGGAATATTTCATCTTCTTTTACCACATAAAAACTGCAGTAATTCATAGGTTATTTGAGAGAATGAAATAACAAAGCATGCTGAAAAGATTTAGTAATCAGACTAAGTTAATACTTAAATTTATTATTAACTACTTATCTTGCCTACACCTATTAACTTCATGGTCCATACACAACAATTCAATTATAAATCATATGCAAGAGTATCTCATACACCTGTAGTTATTTCAAAATAGGTGAAGCATAGGAATGTTAAATTCTCAAATGTTCAGGATCTATTATGTATAAATACTTGCATTGCTTCTCTTATATTTACACCAAAAGTGAAAATGCATTAGGAAATTAATTACGATGAGGAACAAGCAAACTTGAAAATTGCAAGAGAATGCAACATACAAATCAGTTTTTTGCTTGAGAGTGGTAAACTAGTAAAGAAAAGTGTAAAAACCAGCACCTCTAATAATAAAATAAAAAAGAGATATAGTCAAACAAGTTTCTGAATAATTAAAAATTCTGAGTAAAAGAAGTCTAAATGTGACACTTGATTTTTGAAGCTCTATTGTAAGTCACAAGAATATATTCAACCAATTTCTCCTAAAGCATGCATTCTGGAGCAATAACTTGTCTAGCTTAGCTCATTTTATTAAATCTGATGACACCAACTAGTATTAATAGAAAAGAAATCAAAGAAACTATTATGTAAAGTAAATGTGAAATCCTGTGAAGCACAAAATTAACTAAATATGTTATTGAACCTGTAGCTTTAATGCAAATATTAATCATTCAAATGTGTGAAAATCACTACTGTTCTCTGCGAGGGAGTCATCAGCACAGCGCACACCATTTAGAACTTTATTGAGAGCATAAATGAACACTCATCACTTTGTTATGAATTTCAAATCACCATACTGACACAGCGTTTTAACTTGAACTGGTCCAACCCATTTCTCTGCAATCAAAATGTGCTTATTTTTCTTACTTTGCACTCCCCCTTCCCAATATTTTGAACCTGGGTTTTAAAGCAAAGTAAAATGGGTGAAAAAGAAATTTATAAAATTATTTTATTAAATGTTAATTTTCAGATCACATAAATCCTAAAGAAATAAGTAGAGTTAGTGACAGATTTATGACACTCAGATTGACCAACTCTTACATTTAATTATTTTCTTTAAAATATCATCTCTATATGTAGACATACACTTTAGAACTACAGAAATATTTATCTCCTCATTAATATTTAATTCACAAGTTTCACAACCCACGCACAATTACTATATAAATCTGTTATTACTAATCTGGTTTTTAAAAACATTGACTATTAACTTCATATTTTCTTAGTCTTTTAATAATTATTTTATATTCCACTAAAATAAATATCCTTTTTACCTGTTTGCCAGCATGTTACTAATATATATATATATATATATGTATACATGTAATTTTATTTTTATTTATTTATTATCTGTATAAACTCATGGTCTCTTTTTCATTTGGTGTGTTAGAATCCTAAATCGCCGATAATTTAGCTTTGAAGATTGAGAGTTCCTAGACTAGGATAGGTGGCAGCCTTTCAATCTAGTTCATCTATGACTTTATGTGACCCTATTCTGTTTTCACCACTCTGTTACTCTAAAATAAAAAGATACTGCTCTTGCAGCTTGTGTTTTCTCTGCTTGAGATGTGAACACATCAGTCACAATTCTGTTACTATGCTTATTTTTATTAGAAAATGGTATTTCAAAGTCAAAATCACTGTCTGTTTCTTCGTTTTACTGATGGTATTGCAAGTCTTTACTTTTGGTTCATTTCAGCAAAAAAGACACCAGGGAAGGGCTACAATTGTTCTTTTATAACAACAGTTCTTGCGAACTCACTGAGATTCTATGTGGACTGTGATCCTAGAACACGTGTGTATATTTCCTGATATCAAAATATACATCTTTAGGTATGTGTGTGTATTGAAATCTCAAATTTATACTGAACTTTCCTTTGCAATGCAGTGACACATGCTTTATATAACTTTCCCATGTTCCATACATGTATTATGCTACTCCAGCGAAAACCCCACTATCTGACCTCATTGTACCTGTTGCCATTTAGAACTGGAGTGTCCCCCAAAAGCTTCCTCTATTTTAGAGGTCATCCGATTACAGGGGACACTATACTTATAAGTGGACTATCCCTCATGTGATCAGTTGCTTATGAACTTTGAGGAACATATTCAAACTTTAGCATTGGTCAGGAAAAAATACAAAGTATGGTGAGAAATTCAAATAGTAGTTTAATTATAAAATGCTGATAACCATTCTTCATTTTGTTGAGAAGTGATTGCTGTAGTTTGCATATGGTTTAAATGTGTTCCCAAAGAATTCATATACTGGAAGTATGGCCCACAGGTGAGAGGTAGTGCTGACAAACAGGTCCTAGTGGGAAATGTTTCAGGGTAATTGTGGGCTGTGTTCTAGGATCACAGTCCTTATAGAATCTGAGTAATTCTCAAGAACAGTTGTTACAAAAGAACAAGTTTAGCCCTCCCCTGGTGTCTTTCTCTCTCTGTCTTTGCCTTGCAAGCCCTGCTTCTTCTATGCTTCCCTGAGTTGTGACCCCTTCTCCACTGCCTTCAGCAGAGTTGAACTGGTGTTAGGTTCACTACCTTTAAATTCAGAACTGCGACCTAAGTACACATGCTTTCTTTATTAAACTACTCAATCTCATATGTTTCATTGTAGTTACAGAAAATGGACTAATGCCATGACAATATAATTAGATTATAAAATATTATGTAGCAGGTGTATGAGTATAATTTTAAAACTATTATAGTAGTAGCATTGTAGGGACTCTTTATAATAATAACTGCAGCTATTAATTTATCACACCAATATTGTTTTTGAAATTACTATTACCTCCATAAAATGATCAATGCTTGGTATGTTAAAATTACTAACATTCAAAATAATCACATTAAATTCATGAAATTCACTCAGAAGTAGATTTTTATTCTTACATATGGTTTTTTGAATGGAAAATCGTACTGTGTTCGCAATAACTTGTATATATGACCACTCATCTTTATTATTTCTTTTACATAAAAGAGAATATAAAATATTTCTCTTATGTTGCATTTTTTGTTGCAATATGTTTTAATATTTTATAGTACAAATGTTTTAATTACTAATTTTAACAAGTTGAGAAGCAAACTTTTCACCAATTTATTTTGTCCCACATAATATGATTAAAGTTATATTATTTACAGAATGCTATGTTCCAATTTTTGTCATTTCAAAATCTTTACACACATCAGATAAAGTACCATTTTTTTCAGTTATATTGGCACATTTTAGATTAAATTAAGCTTGTTTTTCAGTGCTACAATTTTTTAAGTACTTTAAGAACTAGTCCAAGATTGTATTTTCATTTTAACTTCCATTTTCTTTATGAACTATTGAATATTTTAGCACAATCACAAGATGTCTTAAGGTAAAATATAATTTTATCAGGAACATTGGCCAGAGGTATGTATGAAATGGATATGCAGAGGTAAGGCGCTTTTGGAAGCACATTCCCAAAACCTCCCAGAACCCATGGTTAGAATTAAAAGTGGCCTACAAGGCCATAAGACCAAGTAAGATCAAAGCACTTTACCTTGAGGAATGAATTCTCTGGCCCTTGTCCTCCCCACTTTATTACTTAGATGGGCCCTAAATTCAGTTGTGTAGCAGACCACCTTGACTTTCCCCTGTCCTTCCTCCATTCTCCTAATGAATTCCGGCACAAATGTCCTTCTTTTGTCCTTTATCCTTGCTTCTTGGTTCTATCAATAAAAAGCCATAGAAGCTTCAGTTCTGAACAGTCTTAATGAGACTCTTTCACATTGACTCTCTCATGTTAAAGGCCATCCATCTGGGCTTTCTTGGAGTTTGAATTAGATACTAACTTATAGTAAACTTTCATCCTTTGCACAGAGACACAGTTGTGAACTGTGACACTTTCTCTGTTAACAAACATCACATTATAATAATAAATACAGAATTTAGAATCTGTGAAATAGTTATGATACATATGAACTGGCATTCCAAATCCTGATGGCAATATTTGATAAGCTATTTTTTATTCTCTTGAGACTTTTATGATCACTGTTTTGTGTGAGGATATATTTTTTAATTACTTCTGCATTCACTAAGAATTTAAAAAATCCAGGGGTGTACTGTAGAATAAAATTAAAATAGCCTTGTTATTTTGAGTAACTGATTAATAGACTACCAGATTATTTTTCAGTAATATACCACTTTGACACATCCCTTTTTAGTCTCTGATTTTTTATTTTCAAATATTTCATAAGGAATTTAATTTTCTGGCTTTTATTTCTTCAATGCTAAAATTACAATAGTAACATCAGAATAGGTATAATAAAAATGCTATAATGAAAATACAAACAAAATAATCAGTACCATATTTATAGGTCTCACTACCATTTCTGGTGCTTTGTGTTTGTACCAACTAGAGAGTCAGAAGACATTATGGTTGAATTGATAAATGGAATATAATTCTAGCCTCAAGGGATTTGATATCTCAGACCAATAAGCAGGTTCATATAATATGGCAGGGATAATAGTAGTGCATTTAGTTAAACAATATAAGTCACATAGATATTAAACTTTACCCTTGAGGTCCTAGTGCCATACATCGAGGTATTAGCCGCAGCTCATCGCACAGGTCCCGGAAGGTCCAAGCAACACCCAGCCCAGTGCAAGGTCCTGGCACCATGCTTCAGGAAAGCGCCCTGGGTACATACGGGTCCTGGAGGATCCAAACTCCACCCAGCCCAGCATCCCCGCACAATCCATCAGGGGAGGACCCAGCCAGTTGCACAGGTCCTGGAGGTACCCAGTACCGCCCAGCCCAGCCCAGCCCAGAGCCCTGGAGCCATCCATCAGAGGAGGCCCTTGGATAGCCACAGATAATCCCTGAGGTTCTGAGTTCCACAAGGCCCCAGCGCCATACTTCAGGGATTCCCCCGGACAGTTGCACAGTCCCCAAGGTTCTGAGATCCGCCCAAGGCCTGGTATCACACTTCAGGACTATGCCCCAGCCAGACACGTGGTTCCCAAAGGATTCAAGCTCTTCCCAGACTAGGATCCCAGTGCAATCCATTGGAAACAACCCAAATGTCCATCAGTTGGGGAATGGATTTTAAAAATGTGGTATTTTTATACAATGGAGTACTACTCAACTATAAAGAAGGATGCGCTCGAGATTTTTATAGGTAAACGAATGCAACTGGAGGGTATACTTACAAGTGAAATAAATCAGACACACATGTGTAAATACCATATTGTCTCACTACTGTAAGGAACTGAAAGTAAATAAGACCCCACACTTGTAATAAATATAGTGAAAGGTAAAGAAACTGCTCAAAGGGAAATCATATTGTTTGATCAATTTTGCCTACCTGTATCTGGTAACCTGAGCAACTATTCTGAAGTTAACAATAGCTAATATAACAACCACTGCTAAATTCCTATCATCTTATTTTAAAAACCTGGATTGCTACTTTGTTGTTACTATTGCTGTTGTCATTGTTTGGCTTTTGTTGTTGTTTTTTGTTGTTTTGTTTGCTTGATTGCTAATTTTTCTGTTTTTTTCTCTTAAAAATAAATAAATAAATAACTTCACCCTTGGTATTTTTAAACGATTTTTTTCAGAATTCTTATATTATTTTCTTTTACCAGTAAATAGAAACTGAAGAAAAAGTGAAAGCCCAAAGACAGAAGGAAAAAAATGCTTTGCAAAGCAGAGAAGACAGTAAGAAATGAGCAAAGATTAATAACATAGAACAAAAGGTAGAGGGAAATAAGAAATATAGTTTAGGACTATTATAAAAGATTAAAAGAGGTTCAATGAAATCTGTAGAAATATTAAAAAGAAAGTGTTCCTTTTACCCATGAAGATTCATTCATTCCTCTAAAGAGTAGACTAAAGAGAATGAAGGAAGCAAGTACATACAGGGGTTACATTCCCAGACTTCCAGTGGTTGCCTGAAATCATCAATGATACCAAACCCCCTGTGTATAGTCACATATTTACCTAGGATAAAGATGAATGTGCAAATTAGGCACAGTACAAGATTAACAACAATAACAACATACAACCTCTTAAATTTTATGTGAATATGGTCTGTCTCAAAACATCTTATTCTATGGCTTGCATGTTTCTTCAAATATGATCTTACCTAAGAGGAAGTGACCTGAATGATGTAGATATTGTAAAAAAATATTTGTCTTTCAGGTAAGGGTTACTTGAATACAAGCTCTGTGATGCCATTACAGTAAAACTGATGATCTAGGTGGCTAATAAGTGATCAATGGGAGAGTAGCAAATACACCATATACACACTGGCCAAAGAGATGATTTGTCTCAGATGGAACAGAATGGAACTGTACGTGATTCACTCATGGTAGTCATAATGGTACAAAGTTTAAAACTTATGAATTGTTTAGTCCTACAATTTTGTAGATCATAATTGTCTATAGGTACAATTAAACTGCCAAAGGGAAACTGCCGAAAAGAGGGTACCACTGTGTGTGACCAAAAACAAAATTTATGTTTGCAAAGGTTAAAAGTTGTTGCATATTTTCCTACCCAGATTCTAGTATATCTAGATTTATCTCCTGAGTTATTTGAACCCAATTCCTACTATCAGTAATAGTTTTTTAATTTAAGAGGTTTTTTTCATTTACTTACCTGTATGTAGTTGAAAACTTTTGTATAAATGATTGAGAACTTATAAAGTTTGTAGATGTTTGTTGTTGTTAAAATAACATTAAATAATTCTTAACAGACATTGATTTAACCACTTAAGAATTTTCACATATACATATGAAAACAAAATAAAACTATCACCTTGTGAATGTAAATGTGAAACTAAATATTTACCAAGGTTGTGGTTTATCTTGGTTTCCATTTAATTTTCTCTCTGATGATGTTAATAGCAAAGAAAAATAACAACCACAAGTTCCAGAGGTAGAGATCTATAATAAAAGCCAAATATACACCAAGCAATACACAATAGCCAGATACATCCTAGGAAAATATCCCTGATAATTAATTACCAAATTTATTCTGTATGAGATGATGAGAGAATATAAATTTACATTATAAATGAAACTTCACTGAGAAGAAAATCCTCAAATATATTTCAAAAGAGATTATATCTTCGTAATTCAGAAAAAGAAAAACGTCTAAAGATGAAATCTAATCTTGGCAACCTTTTATCTCTCTGAAAATGGCTAAAAATAGAAATTGGGTAGGTGTCCTAGGAGCTCACCTGTCAACTTGACATTTATTCTGTTTTTAGACTCTCAGATTGTTCTTTATTGAACCTAAGTGTTACTAATTATTTGTGTGGGTTACTTTCCTTGGAACTTTTATGAGAATATAATTTACTACTTGACTTTCAAAATCCATCATTGTTCTCAGGAGAACTAATATGAACATATATATTACTAAAATGATCCAAGAATTTTATACCATTAAGTTTTTAAATGCAAGAAAGCATTTGAAATGCAAGAAATTAGCTCATTATTTATTTTAATTTTGATAAAACTATAGTTACTGAGATATATGTGACTGAATAAATGATTATCATTTATGAAGCCAAATATGAATAAAGTTGGTGAGTGAAAGTATCTAAGCTCTTTGTAATTTTGTTTGGCTAGTCACTTTTTGGTTGTTTACTCCTTAACAATAATCTTTGCTTTATGCACAAAGGTAAAATATAAGAAATTTCTTATCTAATTTCTATGAATACTAGTAAGAATCATCCTTATGTTTTAAGTAGTAGAATAAGTAAACCTCTGTTTACCATCCCAAATGGAATAAACAAAAGTAGATTTTTATTTTTTAATTGTGTGTGTTTGTGTGTGTGTGTGTGTGTGTGTGTGTGTGTATTCCTGGAGACTGAACCCAGGGTCCTCAACCTGAGTTATGTTCCCTGCCCTTCTTTACTTGTTTTTATTTTGAGATAAAGTTTCACTGAAGTGCCCATGTTCAGCCGAAATTTATGATTCCCCTGCTTTAGAATCAGTCTCAGCCTCTTAGAGAGCAAACTAAGCATAATGTTTTAAAATTAATTAATTAATTAATTTTTACTACCCCAGAATGGAGGAAAGGATATTTTTACAAAAATATGGTTATGTAGAAAGAAGAAAGGTGAAAGGATAGTTTCTATTCTTGGAAAGTAATTATTTCAAGACATGAACAAAATTTTTATTGTAAATTCATTCCGTACAATATTCATATTATTCAATTCAATTTGCTCTTGTTTATATAACCCCAAACCAATTTACAATAAAGGGTTGATTATAATTTAGTGTGAATGAGTACACAATTCCTGAGACTTGTCAATAAAAGATTAATAGATAAATTTTGTAAGAAGAAACAATCAAATAAACCTCTAAGTCATTTAATTACATGAATGCTCAGTCTCCATTTTTATCGATAAATAGTCTCAGGAAACATACCACAACTTATACCTGATTATATACTTGACAACTCATTTAGAATTAAAATGTGCAAAATTTTAAAATGATTAATAAATTATGAGTCTTATTTTTAAAATGTTATATGTCGATCTGATCTAAATAATATTTATAAATTATTTTAATATCAAAGTTCAGGGGTTGAATCATTTATGTATTAACATAAGTCTTGAAATGAGAAACCAAACTGGAACCTTGAAGTATATCAATTTTTTAAAGAAAACCCAGTTAGTAAATCTCAGCTTTGTCCCATTTCTGTGCACACATGGAATTTTAAATTAGTGGAGTTTGCCTCAAGCAGTAGGAGCAGTGGAAGGGTATGCACTGGCCAGATTTCCCTGAATGCAAACTTGTGCTTCCTCCTGATAAGCACGGCCCAATGAATCTGTTAGCACAGAGAGGAGACACAAAACAAAATAAATGAAACAAATAAAATAAGAAACATATAAATACAGTTTCAATTCAGTTATTTTATAGTACAGGAGGACAATCTCATAAAATATGATAAATATATCCTATCTCTCCATATATATGTATAAATATATATATATATACATATACATATATATGGAAACAATAGCAAAACTGTATGTATATATCTATACTATATATAGTATACATATATATAAACAATAGCAATATATATTTCTAAACAATAGGAAAACAATATGTATATGTCTATATGTATGGAAACAATAGCAGATCATATATATACATATATATATATATTCTGTTCAATTCTTTTAAGAGAGCCAGTTTTATTTAAACCAACATAAGAAAGTTAAAATGACTGAAATGATATCTTAAAATTAGATCAGAATAGGGGCCAGAGATTTAGTTCAGTGCTACAAGCACCTGCCTGGCAAGCATGAGGCCATGAGTTTGATCCCCAGCACCCCCCTCACAAAAAAAAGATCAGAATAGTCAGTTAAACATGGTAGTTAGCTGTATATGCTATAGTCTTTGTTTTTTCAAACTAATAAGAACAAAAAACTCAACAAAGTATGGAACATATATTATAATCAATAGCAGATTGCCTGGAGATTGAACAAGAATTACATGATGCAGTGGTATTGAAAAAATATGGTAGAGTGGTGAGCCACACAGCAGAGAATTGCATCTCAAAGTCTTTCAGTAACACTGAAAGATGATGAAAGCAATAGGACCAATTGTTTGCCATAGAATGGGACTTTAAGAAACAGATGTTTAGCAGAGATTTTATTACAGTGTTATATATTTATTAGGATGGCTACCTGAAACAAAGAAGGGGATATGAATAGAATTAATGAAGCAGTGTAACTATGATGTAGGCCAAATAAAGACTTTGAAAGTCAACAGGGATCTCTGAAATATGCATGACCTGCCCTAGTTTTCTCATAGTGGGTTACAATTGTCTGTTATTTATTCTCTTCCTGTATCCCCTAATCTGTACCTTTGGGAATGATGTATCTCTCTTTAGATTTCTCTTGTTTTAAGACAGTGCCCTTTTGGTCTCTCAAATTCTTCAAGTCTTAAAGTAAAAGGACTAGGATATTGATCATTTCAGTGATATTTGCTTGATAAAAATAGTCTTGAGAAGGGGACTCCAAAACAGAAATTAGATCATGTTCCACATATAGTATAATAGAAATAATATCTCCTATTGTGTAAAGGATTAAGTTTTCTTTTAACCTCTTACATGAGATTGGGATTTCTGAAGCTTGAGACTCCTTAGTTATTACACAGCACATACATGGTTCTGTCTCTGCATCAAACCCACAGGAAGCTAAAGCAATAAGAATCACTCTGAAGATGAAATACATACTGTCTGCATTGCCAAGAGTGCCTGTATCTTTTGTTTCTGATGTGAAATTCTCTTCTACCATCCATGAAACTGGCATGGCATAGAGTTTCTTTGAAAGTGATGTGCAATCTTAAACTCATCATAATTATGATGGATAGTAGTGTTGAGATAGACTGCAAACAGAGACATAACTTCTGAAAAAATAATGCAATGCATAAGGACTCCATACAGGGCAGTTAGAACACTTAAAAAGTTACCCTGGGATCTAATCTTGAATGCTATAACATATGCTGAATGATGAGGAAAAGTAAGGTCCCCCACGAAAGAGCACCTGCGTTATCTGATAAAGAATGTTTAAAGGCTGGGTGACAATAAGAACAATTGAGAGTAGTTGTCCAAATGTAGTTGGATTTTTGTTCACTTGGTTGGGTTCATGAGGCAGTAAGATAACGTATCTGTGAATCTATATACCCGTCCACCAGACCGCGTGACTAAAGTTGCTTAGTGGGCTAATATTTATATTTTATGTAGCAATCTAGTTCAAGTTAAAAATATTTTTCAGTGAAGTGAGTAGCTATCACAGTGCTAGCAAATGAAAGAAAACGTGTTTTATTTGCTGCTGCAGAGTTGCTTCCTCTCTCCATACCCTAGTTCTCCTCTACCCAGACCTCAATAGTTCTAAGGAAAAAAAAAGGCAAGAATAGGACTGAAATCCTTCAGTCCTAAAGATTTGGCTCAATATGCTGGGTAGCTGAATTAGAAATAGGAATCATTTTACTGCCTGGAATCTCCCTGTAGACAGAGGCAACATCCAGCTTCAACTGGTAAGTCGTGGGCAGGCTTGGTAACAGACAAGGAAAGTTAGTATGGTTTTGTAGCTCAGCAACACAATACACAACAGAGCATCAGTTGTTTACCTGTGGCTGGTTTCTGAATATATCTAGGCCTGGAAAAGAATAAATATCAAAGTATAGTTTTTACTGAGTGTAAAACACTCTCACACCAGAATAAGATTAAAAATAAATCATAAGTCAAGCTATCATACGTTAAAGATCTGTACTCATTTTGTTCTTGACATACATCTGTCAGTGGTTACTAAAAGTTCATGTGCTGGATACATCTATATTCTTATTCTAAAGTTTCAGGAGGAGGAAACATCTGAATGGAGGAAAAGAAGCAAGTATTAACTAGCCATTGCAAATCACCTTCATGATTTGTTTCTATCTGTGTGTGCTGGTATGAATGCTTATATGCTGGTCACAAAGTTTTAAGTATATAGTTATCCTGTATGGGGCAAGTCAGAATCCTCGGTGACAACTCCTCTAATGTGCATTATTAAAACTCTCAGCAGGAGTCATAATAAATTGCAATAAAGTTGAAAGGCCTTCTTCTGCTTCCACTGTATTTTCTTGATATTAAATAAGCAGATTAACAACTCCAAAAGTTTATAGAAAGTAAGAAAAAAACCTTCTATTGCTTTTTGGAAAGTTACCCTTCCTCCCACTCAGACTTGTACGGAAAAAGGAATTTCTAGATCCTGTCTTCATTCAAAATGATGGCAGGCTTACAGCACAGTATTTTTTGTTTTCCAAAGGCAAGGAGAAAAAGACAGATGTTGAAACAAAAATAGATAATTAGATAATTGTCTCCCTTTTTAGTTGTTTGTGGTTAAAGTTAGTGATAAACATTTTTAACTTCTCTTAATTAATCCATAAATCATTTTTTTCTGTTGAAAATGTTTTTTAAGTAGCATATACTCACCACACAAACTTTTAAAATGTGTATGTTTTTACATTTCTTTCCTATTGTACATTTAAAATAATAAACCTGTTTCATTTTGAACTCAAACTTAAGTTATTTACTCTATTTGGTAATTTCCAACTAAATTATTTGAGGAAAAGGCATACAGCATTTTTGGATTCTTTGGATATTGGCAAGAGCACATATTTTCGTAATCGATGATTTGAGTGACCATAGCTCCCTGGAAAGACACAGCCTGTTTCTAGAGGTGGCCTTTGGAGTTTAGACTCTGCCTTCCAGACAAGATATTTGGGTTAACTATTTTTAAGGAACATTCATGAGTTTTTCTCAAATTCTTCTGAGACTTAATGAGATTATTAAATATTTCAGGTTTCTTTTTTTTTTTTTTTTTTTTTTTTTTTTTTTTTTTTTTTTTTTTTTTTTTTTTTTTTTTTTTTTTTTTTTTTTTTTTTTTTTTTTTTCCGGCACCAGGGATTGAACTCATAACCTTGCGCCTGTCAGACAGGCGCTTAAGCAGGTTTGGTATTAATGCCTTGTGTTTAACTCAGACTCTATAAATATCAGGTAGGAAAGAATTAAAATTCTTGCATGCAAAATCCAGATGGTAAATTTAAGAAGTTGTTTTTTCACAGTTTTTAAAGGATATATATACACGTATATATATATATATACATATATATATATATATATATATATATATATATATATTTAATATTGGGACTTAGGTTTTCCTTATTATACATTTTGGAAATTGTCCTCTACTCAGAAATGTTGTTTGCGGGCGTGGTGGCGCACGCCTTTAATCCCAGCACTCGGGAGGCTGAGGTAGGCGGAGCGTTGTGAGTTCGAGGCCGGCTTGGGCTACAACGCGAGCGCAAGGCCGGCCTGAGCTACATAGTGCAACCCTGCCTCAAAAAACCAGGGCCGGGAGTTTGGCTCAGTGCCTTAAGCGCCTGCCCTGGCAAGCGCGAGGTTGT
>RJWM01034999.1:0-19238 GCA_004363535.1 Dasyprocta punctata | reverse complement strand
AAAAAAAAAAAAAAGCATTTCTATGAAGAAGCTGCCTTCTTGGCCTTAAATTCCAGACTCAGCAATTCCACATGAATGTTTAACACACGTTTTAATGCTAACCTGTTCAAAATTGAGTTTCTGATTTTCTTGCAACCATTGCCTCAAAACTTGTTTCAACCCTTGTCTTACCCATGATACACATAACCTTCCAAATGGTGGGAACCATCGAGTGTCTTCCCTCAATGATCTCTCATCATATTCTACCTGATTCATCAGCAAATCCTGTATAGTCTTATCATAATAAAATCAAAATCCCTAGTAATCCTTCTTCTGGGCATATATTTAAAGGAAATGAAATCACTACTTGTAAAGATACTTGATCTCCCATGTTCTCTACAGCTCTATACACAAAAGCCAAGAGGTGAAAACACCTAATCTAAGTGTCTACTGACAGACAAATGAATAGAAAAATTGTGGCACAAATATATAATGGAATACTACTGAGCCCTAAAAAGACACCTCATTACTTGCAACTTCATGAATGAATGAACCTGGAGGACATTATGCTAAGTCCTCTCAAAAGAACCCTATGAAAGGACTTAGGACAGAAACTCTGTTTAGGAAGAACTATGGAGGGAGACAAGGTGACAAGGAAGTTCCACAAAAAGTATAGTGGGAGCCAGATCTTAAAGAAGGATAAACAGGAATTTATTAAAAACAAAAGAATATTCTTGGGAAAAATGAAGAAGAAAGCAACTTCCTAGCTAAATTCTAGCTCACAAAGATAAAGCAATGCCTAAAAATACATATGCTAAACCAAATATAATAAAAATAGCTGCTGTCCACACAAATTAAGAGTTGCTAGGTTTTTAGTTTGCAATTTCATAGCGTAATGGTGTAAAAAACTGCTTATTTAAAGTAAATTATAAGGGCTGGTGATAAAGCTCAATGGCACAGCACCTGCCTGGCAAGCATGAGGCCCTGAGTTCGATTCCCAGTACAAAAAAAAAAAAAAGGTAAATTACAAGAGTAACACTTGCAATACAAAATGCTAACATTTAATAACATTAAGAACATATACCTTATCTCTTGCAGTAAGAAATCGTGGATCATCTTGAAAAGCTTCTTTGACGAGTTTACTAAATCTATTAAATAGTGTAAGTAACTGCTCAACATATTTCTCAGAGTCCTAGAAACAAAATGTTTTACATTTAATTGAGTTTTTAACAGAAAAATGACAGAAAAACAAAAGAATTTTATCAAAAGACTGTAGTTTCAAAATTGGGGAAATTTTTTCTTAAAAAAAAAAATTTAAAAAGTTTTCCAATATTACTTTATCATTTCAACCCCTAATCCTGCATTTAAAAAAAATACACTGATATACATCTATTAGTACTACTGAAGGAGACTTACAGTGGTAATAGTTTCAGCGGCTGCTACCATATCTGCCAGGCCAGCACTTATGATGTGTTCTTCCAAGTCCTTCAACATTGGCTCTATCCCATTCGGAACTTTGTCCATCAATGAAAACATTAAATGTAATTCTAAAAACAGGACACACTCATGTAATTATTTTATCAATTAGAATGAATTTTCTCTCATTTAAATCATGAACCAATGATGCAGAAATATTTATGTTAATTATATACTGTGGGTACAATTAGTTTTAAAGTTATTATAGTAAGTAGGGCTTCCTGATCTGTCCTCTGAGTTTGACAAAAATTTCTTTGTAAGAAAACCTAATTAAAAGTGATCAGACTGGGAGTGGTGGCACATGTCTGTAATCCCAGCACTCAGGAGGCTGAGACAGGAAGATTGCTGCAAGTTTGAGACCAGCTTGGGCTATAAAGTGAGTTCAAAGGTCAGCCTGAACTGCACAGGGAAACCCTGTCTCAAAAAGACCAAAAGCAAAAAAAGTGATCAAAAACTGTAACACCCAACTCCATTTAATCTCCAGTAAGATGAAGTACTTTTTTAAAAAAGTACAACACAGCTGCAGGAAATGCACATCTGTAGTCTCAGCTATTCAGACTGGTGATAAAGGAAGATAGGTCAGAAGTTCTGGGGAACACAGCAAGACCCCATCTCAAAAATGAATGAATGAGCCTGTAATCTCAGCACACGGGAGGCTGAGGCAAGAGGATCACTGTGAGTTCAAGACCAGCCTAGGCTACAAAGTGAGCTCAAGGCCAGCCTCAACTGCATAGCAAGACTCTGCCTCAAAAAGACCAAAATAAATAAATAAATAAAATAAAAAAAATAAATAAATAAAAAGAATGAATAAATGAAACTATAGTAGATATAATATAAATGTATATTCACAAAGAATTTTTCAACCAAGCATGCAATCCCAGATCTGTAAGGAGGTTGAGGCAGGATTTTCAATTTGAGACCAGCCTCGGCAACTAGCTAGTATCTGATGAGACTCTGTTTCAAAATAAAAAACAAAAAAGGGCTGGGGATTAGCTCAGTGTGAAGGCCCTGGGTTCAATCTCTAGTTGAAAAAAAAAATCCTTGTTTAGGGTGTCCAACATGGGTCAGACATAACTCAACTTTGAGTAGCATACAAAATTTAAATATTTTGCCTAAAATACCAGCATATGAGAGGCTGAAGCAAGAGAATTATGAATTTGAGGCCAGCCTGGTATACACAGCAAGGCTGTATCTCAAAAAAATAAATAAAATCTCAAATATTTCACATATCAATGAGCACTACAGAATTACTCTAACAAATATACATGTGCAAAAGAATGGCTTAACAGCAATTTATTAACTGATTTGCTTCAAAGATACTCTCAAAAGAAATTCAATATTTTTATATCATGTTTTACCTACTTTCAGTTTCATTTCGCTTGATCATGCCTTGGCACTCTGCTAAGATAGTCTCTTTAAATGATGTCACCAAGGCATTCACACAGCATTCCATGAGCTGAAATATACAAAAAATTAGTCAAGGCTACTTTAAACTTTTAGCACAAATTTATTCTAACTCACAGAATAAAATTAAAATTTTCAACACAAAAAAATTATGTGTACTTACCTTGATTACAGGATGAATGTATATTTAATACTAGTTTACCAAAACATATATCACTCTAAGGGAAAAGCTACAGAACTTAGGTTTTCTTTAGAAATTTTAAGTCTCCTAGGGAGAAAATAAAAACACTAAAACCAAATTACAATAATCCAAACTGATTAATTCTTCCTATCTGAAGAGAACCTACACTGGTATTAAACTCTAAAATTCAAGCAGTATGAACATGTTATTCAACAAACCATTACTGGATGCCTACTATGAGTGGGTACCAAAATAAGATGACATAAGCACTGCTTTGATGAAAGACATTACTACTTTATTAAGGGTAAGCAGGAGGAGAAACCCAAACTGTTGTTCTACAAGATGGTATCTAATTGGATCCCAAAAAATAAATGCAAGTCCTAAAATAGACTCAGTATTTTAGGAACAGTAAGAAGGAGTACATGACGAAAAAGATAGGCAGTAGAAGAGAAGGTTAGGTGGAGTCAGATTATGAAAAAAAAAATCAGAGTTTTGAGATTTTATTCTATAGGTAACAAAGGAAGAACTGAGGCAGTTTAAACAGAGGATAAAAGTAGGAAGATTCACTTCTTCCTCTTGAAGTACTGTTAAAATCAGTGAAATGGCAAGAAGGATGTGGAATGGAGTGCATGGAATGGAGACTGGTAAAACAGGCTGTCAAAATGCTTCAAGTAAGCTGGCAAGGATCCAGTGTCCTACGAGAGCCATCCTGAAATCTAAATGAGGCAGAGGATTTCCGGGCCATCCTTGCTCTCAATATAATGCAGTTATTTACTTCTGCAAGAATCAAATAAAAGCCGGGCATGGTGGCGCATTCCTGTTATCCCAGCACTCCGGAGGCTGAGGCAGGAGGATTGTTGCAAATTCGAGACCAGTCTGGGCTACAAAGTGAGCCCAAAGTCAGCCTGAACCGCATAGCAAGACCCTGTCTCAAAAAGACAAAAGAAAAAAAAAGAAAAGAAAAGAAAAAAAAGATCAAATAAAATAGGTTGTGAGTACTGAAGCAAGATATACTAAAACTGATATATATCTTGTGAAAAAAATCATCTATTTTCATTATGGGGAGCAACTGTTTTAAAAATTCTGTGTTAAAAGATTCCTCTTTATAAATGTTGATAACTGTTGAACTTAAATTTAAATAGGTGTTCATTATAGTTTTCCATCCTTTTAAAATATTTTAAAATTTCCTTAAGGTTTTTTTTTTAAGTCCCTCCTGAAGAATTATGTTAACAACTTTTGAATCCATGTATCTACCTCATTTTTGTCCTATGAAAATAACAGATCTATAAAGAGGTTGAGAAATTCTTGCCTTACAAGATGGGAAGCTCTGCCCCAACTGTTGAATAATCTAACTCTGGAGTATGAACAACTGGACTCTCCTACCTTCAGCACTGAAGCCAGACTGGGAACAGGTACATGTAACTACACATAACTAACGAAAAACAAACACAAAGTACAGTCAACATAAATTTCAGGCCCCAATCACCTCTGTTTCTATTTTACTGAAAATTTTCACTTGAACATTATCTTATTCAATGGTTGTCAAAATTTTTAAGATTCCAAAAATCTACTCCTGTATGTTTCCGACTATTTGCTGTGAAATCAGTTTTAATGGCTGTGACCATTTTCTTTTAATGACATAGGACACAACAAAAAAATAGAAGGTAATTCCAGCACTCAGGAGACTGAGGCAGAAGGATCACTGCTGAGTTTAAGGCCAGCCTGAGCTACATAGTGAGTTTAAGGCTACATAGTGAGACCCTGTCTCAAAAAAGAAAAAGAAAAAGAAAGACTCACACACTGTAACAATGCAACTATTTCACAAGATTTTTGTTTCAGATGTGTACAAATAAACCAAAAGTGCTTCTTATAGTAGGTTAAAAGAAGAATTGAAAGGTAAGGCTAAATAGACAAACTAACTGAAGAACACTAGAACTTGGTAGCCATGTCAATGAATGGTATTAGGTAAATAAATATTTGTGGAAGCAGTTTCAAGCTTAGGAGGTTTAAGTAGATAATTATAATAACAAGTAGCTTTCAATGAACACTTGTACCATACATTATGATAAATGCTTTATATACAGTCTCACTCGAACAGCATGACAACCTTATATATGAAGCTGCTATTTAATTTGTCAAGACATAGGCTGAGAGTGGCTAAATAACCTATGAACATCTCTTAATTAGTTTCTAGGGACCTGAGCTCTAATATGAGGCCATACATGTATGACTCTACAACCTCCAAATTTTCTTACTACACCAATAGGGCATGTGTGCAATGACTATATTCTCAGAACTGAACCAATGTTTTACGGAACAGAGAATTATAAAATATGGTTCAAACCCTACATGATCCTACAATACACTTGGGAACATGTAATTACATACCTAATGATGTGCTTCATTTGTGCAGAAGTATATGAAGAGAGGTTCAATTCACTAATAAGCAAAGAAGTAGAAAGAAATTTGCACCAACCCTACACTGAAACTTCACAAGGATAATGACGCTGTTCTGTCCACAGCTATATTACCATGGTCTCACCAATATTTGGTATTTCATAAATAACACAATGAAGCAGTCTATAACTCCCTATTAAATCTAGTTTTAAAACAATAGATATTGTGAAGATTCAAGCAAGGGGAAACTGATGAAGGCTAGAGACTCTAGGCTACTTTATTAGAAGGGGGATTATGAGGATGCTTATAAGAATTTGGATAGGCAAGAGGAAAACATTATTAACACGAATACAAGAAAAAATAAACATAGGGCCAGGCGTGGTGGCACATGCCTGTAATCTCAGTACTTGGGAGACTGAGGCAGGAGGATCACTGCAAGTTCACAGATAGCCTGAACTACTTAGGAGGCTGAGGCAGGAGGGGTGCTTCAAGTTCAAGGATAGCAAGAACCTGACTCCAAAACAATGAATATAGTGAGTTGTATCAAGGAGGAAACACTCTTTATTGGAGTCAAATGTTTTTAACTTAGCCAGGCATGGTGGTGCACACCTATATGCAATCCCAGCACCTGGGAGGCTGAGGCAGGAGAACTGCCACAAATTCGAGGCCAGCCTGGGCGACATAGTGAGTTCACTGAAAACCTGAACTACACAGTGAAACCCTGTCTCAACAAAACAACAAAAACCCTCTTTTTTTTTTTTTTTTGCGGCACCGGGGATTGAACTCACAACCTCGCACCTGTCAGACAGGTGCTTAAGTCACTGAGCCAAACTCCCAGCCCTGGTTTTTTGAAGCAGGGTCGCACTATGTAGCTCAGGTCAGCCTTGTGCTCGAGTTGTAGCCCAAGCCAGCCTCGAACTCACAACGCTCCTCCTACCTCAGCCTCCCGAGTGCTGGGAATAAAGGCGTGTGCCACCACGTCCGGCTAACAAAAACCCTCTTGCTGGGCAGTACTCAATTAGAAAAACAGATTAAGGCTAAATTCTGAAGAATTTTAAAAATCAGGAATATAAAATAATGATACTTTGGGCTTTCTCTGTTTTGGAGTATTAGGGATCAGATGCAGGGATTCATGTGTGCAACAAGTATCCTACCACTGAGCTATTATAACAGGTTCTCTGTTAAGTCGCCCAGGCTGTCTATGAACTGGTGATCCTCCTGCCTCAGCCTCCCAAATGGCTGGGATTAACAAGTGTGCACCACCATATCCAGTTGTTGCTATTTTTTAACTTAGGGCATATTAATTATACAAAATAATAAGGTTTCATTGTGTCACTTTCGCACAGGTATAAAATGTACTCTAGTTTTTAAAGATGTATGCAATTAAAATGTTTATGCAAAATTAGCCTACATGCAACAAAATTACAAATAGTAAGAATATACATATCCTCATTAATGATTTATTTACTTTGAAATTTTAAGTTTTTAACTAATTAATTTTGTGATACTAGATACTGAACTAGGTCCTTTACACTGAGCTGAGCTGATCCCCCAGTCCTCTTCTTTTCGGAGATAGATCTTGCTAAATTTCTCAGTTACCCAGGCTGGGCCAGAAACCTTCTTTGTCAGCCTCCCAGAGTGCTGGGATTACAGGACTGAACCACCAAGCCTGGCTCATTAATAATTTTTAAATGCACATAAAATCTTTAAAAATCTATGATACTTGAGACATCAGCAAAACTAACTGACAAAATCTAGATTAGCAGATATGGATAAACAGGTACAGTGTTGATGGGAATAAGAATTACAACATTTCTGGAAGTCATTTTGATATTATCTAGCTACTTGTAAATCGGTTATACTTCCCACTTCAGTAATCTCATTTCCATGAGATTCTATTCCAAGAAAATCCAAGTGTGAATAACGATGTATGCATAAAGATATTAAAAAGAGCGTCAGGAATTTAGCTCAGTGGTCAAAGAGCCTGCCAGGCAGGCACAGGGTCATGAGTTCGATCCCCAGTACCAAAAAACAAAAACACAACAAAACCAAAAAAAAGGACATTTAAAAGAAATAAGAAAAAAAAGATTCCCCCAGGAGCATTATTTAAAAAAAAAAAAAAACTATACACAATGACAAATGGCCATCTGAAGACGAGTTACAGCTAGGCATGGTGGCACACACCTATAATCCAAGCACTCAGAAAGCTGAGACAGGAGGTTCACAGTGAATTTGAGGCCATCTTGGACTACACAGTGAGTTCAAGGCTAGCCTAAACTACACAACAAGATATTGTCTCAAAAAAAGAAAAAAGAAAAAAAAAAAGACTCGATTACATATACTACAATATATATATAATATAAAATTGTGTGGACTGAAAGTATGCAATGTCATAATTTTCTTTTAAAACACTAGGACACAGGAAAGGAAGAAGGGAAGCAATTAGGGAAGGAAGGAAAAAGCAAGGAAAGAGAAAAAGGATGACAAAATGACAATAATTGTTGGATATGGAGGCTGGGTATTGTAGGTGAGGTTCACTATACTATTTTCTGTAGTGTGTAAAGACTGAAAATCATTCACAATAAAGTTTAAAAAATAACGATAGTTATAATGTAAATCCCTGTATACTGAAAAAAACTTCAGAAAACTATCTTATCTAGGCAAAAAGAAAATAAGGACACTGATAGATACAGTTGTCTCCTTATTTCAAATGACTCTTGTCCAAAAAAGATGGCCAGTTCCTCTAAGATTGGGATTGTGTCCTCTTTTGTATTTCATCCCTAATCATTTATCAAAACTCTATGTACATAGTTAATCCTAAATATATACTTGTTATTGAAAAATATATCTTTGAATGGAAATGATAGCGATAAACCATCTCTCTCACCTTGTATCCCCCTTCTGTTTCCTTTTGCTAGCTTCCGTGAAGAAAAAAACTTTTTGCCATATGCCATCAACTCCTGCATTTGTTTGCCTGAGATGAGCACAACTTCTAAATCCATAGCAATCTCTCCCCAGAGGTCTGCAAGGTGAAACACTTTATCAATGTGCTTGATGTTTTACCCTCTGCTACAGCATGACTATAATTCCATCAAAAATAAGGCCTGCCTCACAAAACACAGCAGGCATTTAATAGTACTTGAATAAATGAATTCACAAGTCTGTGAAGATGAAAAGTAAGATAGGCTGTGTGATGTAACAGATTCTTCTTTTAACGGTATTCTACTTGCACAATTAATTTTACTTCAGTGAAATTTAGTAAAAAGTAAGAACAGTTCTGATTTTCACTATTTACACAAGTGTGTAAGTTTAATGTGCTTTGCCTCAGCTATATAACTGAGCTAAAAATTATCTTAGGCTTCTTGATTTCAAGACTGTACCATCACTAGGCCCTTCACCATACAAGCATATCTGTAATATGTTCAAGAGTTAATTTAGTCTACATGTGGCAGGCTATTCACCAAACTAAATTTTTGTTGTTGTCGTTGTTGTTTTTCTACCATTATAACTGGTAGTACTTGCTTCATTTCTAAACTATTTATATAGGTAAACCTTTATACAGAGCAACGAAGTCTGACTCTTCTTAGCTTTTTGGGCACTACCTTTATCATACCAAAATACTGAAGATTAACAAATATGTATTTATATATTGTGACCTGGTTGCTTATTTAATTTTCAAAGTCAGTTCTTCATAGACATTAAAATACTTTATAGTCTTAGGATTGGTAAACAATTTTCTCCAAATCAAAGCCTTAATAAACAGTAAAAGCTATCATGCTAGGCATATGCTGAATATTTAATACAGAATATTCTCTTTAATTCTGAAAACACAAATGAGTATTACTCCATTTCACAGTTAGGAAAACAGATAAAAAGGTTGAATAACTTGTCAAAGTGAAACAGTTGTAAAATAACAACAGTGGAATTCAAACCTTCATCAGATTCCAACATGTGTGCCCTTAACCATTACATTATAATGTCTCCTTACTCAGTGCCCTGGTCATTCTGAAGATACCAAGACTTGCACTGTCTTCACTTTTTCAATCCACTGCTATATAAACAATCCATATTATTTTAGTGTCACCCTTAAGATAGGGACCAAGTCTATTTTATTCCCAACTAGCCTAAGGCCTGGTTTGTGGAGGAATACTAAATTCTAACTGAATGCCGTTAAGAAATACCAAGATATGTAGGACTAATACCCAATGACAAGTTTTTAAAATAATTTTGGTTTAATGTTTTTCTGTTCCTTTTCTTGTGGTTATGTCACTTTTTGGTGACAACGTGCCTATTTAGCAGAATCACTTGTTTTATTAATATACAGCTGTTCATTTGCTACAGTCACCCTGTGATAATCAAGCTCATCGAAGTTTTATGTAAAATTGGATCTGAGTAGAGACCAAGTGCCTCTCCTTTATGTACAAGTGGAATAATGGGAATTCTAGACTTCAATACTTAGCTGCCCAGAACTCTAAGATTGACTTACTTTGCACATTCTCCACTGAATTACAAATAGCTAGAATTGCTAAGAGGATTCTTTTCCTAATAAGACAAATATTGCTATATGCATTATACATGCACACTGGCATTTAAGCTTAAACACATGTGCCAAGATTAGCCTGACACACACAGCACAGGAGACAAGCTGAACCAACTAGAGATGGACCAATTAAAGTCAGCAGGGGGAGGGGGTTAGGGCTGTAGCTCAGGGGTAGAACACTTGCCCAGCATGTGTGAGGCCTTACATTCAATTCCCAGCACTACCAGATAGATAGATAGATAAGATAGATCGAGAGAAAGATAGGCAGGCAGGCAGGCAGGCAGGCAGAAAGGCAGGCAGGCAGACACATGAATAAATAAATAAAACCAGTTAAGAGAAAATTTTTATTGTCTCTCAGGTCACAAACTGGAAGGATGGGACAGTAGCTTTCATGGTCCCAACTTCAATAAAAAGCCTATCAACTGTGTGAGATAATGAAGCAAACCAGTAAAAAAGATTTACTAGAAATTTTGCCACACAGTTCAAAGTTTCCAAATCCACGGCTGGGGGTTTAGCTCTGCAGCACAAGTGCCTGTCTGGCAAGTGCGAGATCATGAGTTCAATCCCCAGTACCAAAAAAAAAAAAAAAAAAAAAAAAAAAAAAAAAAAAAAAAAAAAAAAAAAAAAAAAAAAAGACCAAAACAAACAATGCATAAAAATTTCCAAATCCAGATTTCCTTCCTTTTGGTTTAACCTCGGCCTTGGTGGATTTTACATGAGCCAACACATCTACCTTTTTTGTCTGAGATGAGTTTTTGTCAATTCCAACTAAATGCTAATTATATGTGCACATATTATAGATACGATCAAACTCTGTCTTTATATACTCCAAAGTGTCTAAGATTATCCTTAGAACACTCAATCTAGAATTAAGATTTAAATCATACCCCAGGATTCACCATTTATTAGCTGTGGAGCCAGGGCAAACTCCTGTATATTTTCCAATTTCAGTTTTCTTGGTTAAAGATAAGCACAATAACACCTACAAACTACACATATCTCCAAAATATATCCTAAATCCATTCACCTATATATACCCACCTGCATGGCCATCAACATCTTCCACCTAGTTTAACAGTCTATAATTTAATACCACATTGCTGCCCAAAATTTGTAATACATGAAAATCAGATCCCTTCTCCTTCAATATTGTTCTTGCTTTACTCTTTTAAAAGATTTTTATTGTAGGGGACAGGTAGTTGAGACAGTATCTTTCTATGCAGTTCAGGCTGGCCCTGAACTCACTGTGTAGCCCAGGCTGGCCTCAAACTCATGGTGATCCTTGGTTAAAGTAAAAACATGCCTCAGCCACCCCCATGCTGGGATTACAGGTGTGTGCCACCACACCCAGCTTCCTTTCTATGCTTCTTTTATACCACTCTCCTTCCCTCATCTCCAATACTCTAGCCACACTACCCACCTCTCAATAGTCCTAAATCCTTTACAGTTGTTTTCTCTCTGCTTAGAATGCTTGTTTCAGATCCTGTCTCAGATCTTTAGGAGGCTAGCTCTGCATCAGTTAGGTCTCATCTCCAGCATCACTCCCTGAGAGACCTTTCCTGACTATACTCCCTAACATAATAGCAGTAGGAGGAGCATCACTACCTATCTCCCAATAGCATTTCTTTAAAAAGAGTCACTTTCCAAGTCAGGTACCTAAATCTATCCACTCCAGAGACTGAAGCAGGAGGATCGCAAATTCTGTGCAACTTACCAAGACCCTGTCACAAAACAAAATTTTTTAAAGAGGGTTGGGGATGTAGCACTCGGGAGGCTGAGGTAGGAGGAGCGTTGTGAGTTCGAGGCTGGCCTGGGCTACCACATGAGCGCAAGGCTGGACAGAACTACATAGTGCAACTCTGTTTCAAAAAACTAGGGCCAAGAGTTTAGCTCAGTGGCTTAAGCGCCAGGTTGTGAGTTTGATCCCCAGTGCCACAAAAAAAAAGCACCTTTCCTTAACCAAGGTTAAAGAATTCTTCCAGTACTTAGCTTACATTAATTCATTTTTATCATTTAGATTTTTGAACCCCTTGGTGTTTATTCTTCTGTATGGTATAAAATATGAATCTAATAATCTTTTTCCAGATGGCTACTACGTTGTTTTGTTAACATTTTTTTATTTTTATTTATTTATTTTTTTGGTACCAGGGATCGAACTCACAGCCAGGTAGGCGCTTACGACATTGAGCTAAATCCCCAGCCCTATTTTTTTGAGACAGGGTCTCACTACGCAGTTCAGGCCGGCCTTGAACTCACTTTGTAGCCCCTAGACCAGGCTGGTCTCGAACTCACAAGGATCCTCCTGCCTCAGCCTCCCGAGTGCTGGGATTAAAGGTGTGCGTCACCACGCCCAGCTATCTTTATCTTTGAAATCCAACTTTTGTAATATATTAAGTACCATATGCATCTGGGTCTAATTTGGGACTTTCCATTCCTTTCTACAAGTCTAACAAGACATTAAATGATACTATACATTTCTGTGCCAACACCATACTTCTTTAATTATAAAAGCTTTATATAGTAATTTTAACATCTGATTAAGACTAGTCTTCCTTTTAAGTTCTTTTCCTAGCTTTTTTTTTTTTTTTTAGCTATTCTTCTTTTTGGGGCAGTGATGAGTTTACTGTGAATTGAATCCAGAGCCTCTGCACTGAGCTTCATCACCAGCCTAATTTAACTTTACTATTTCATTTTTTCCAAACAGGGTCTAACTCACTAAGTTTTCCAAGTTGGGTTCAAATCCTTATACCTTACCATATCTAGCTTTTTTCCTGACTATTCTAACAGCCTAATTTTTGCATATGAACTGTAGCACAGCTTATCGAACTTCATAAAACAGTTGCAGGTATTTTATAATTACAATGAATTTACAAGCTAGTGAGGAACTTTGTGATTCTGAATCAGAACATTTAGGAACAACATATAATCATTTTTTCAAGTCTACTATATTTTTAAATAGTATCTGAAAATTTTTCCACTAGTAGATTTCACATAGTTCTTGTTAAAATCTCCTGTGTTTTAACTAGACATGGTGGTGTATGCCTGTAATTCTAGCACTCGGGAGGCTGTGACATGAGGATTACCTTCAGTTCAAGACCAGCCTGAGCTATATAGCAAATTCAAAAGCAGCCTGAACTACATTAGTGAGACCATATCTAAAAAAAAAAAAAAAGAAAAGAAAAGACCAGGTGTGATGGTGGCACACAACTGAAATCCCAAAAAAAGGGAGGCCTAGGCCAGAGGGTTGCTCCAAGTTTGAGGCTAGCCTGGGTTACACAGCGAACTCAAGGCCAGTCTGAACTACAAAGTGAGACCATGTCTCCCCTCCGTCCCCCCAAAAAATCCCAAGTGTTTGTTTTTGTCACTACCACAATGGGGTTTTCCTAACATTATATACTTTCATTGTTCATCATTATTATATACAAAGGCTGTTGATTTATGTTGGTTTTGTATCACTGATTAGGGGTTTACAAACACAATATCATACTATCTCCAATCTAAGTTTTACTTCTGTTCATCCATTCTTAAGCCTCTAATTGATTTCTCACATTTAACTGCGTTAATTAATATCTCATGCATAATGTTTAACAACAGTAGAAATAATGGATATCCTTTTTTAGTTCATGATGTTAGTAGAAATGCCTTTGATGTTTCTCCGTAAAACAAGATACTAGTTTTGGACTAATCTATATACATTCTAAGTAATACTCTTTTCTTTTCCATTTATTTATTTATATACTTGCTGCAGATTTCTCAATCAATTCTCTCTCAGACTCCTTGGTACCTGGGACTACAAGTGTGTACAAATACATTCAACTATATTCTTAATTTTTAAAAATCAGGCCTGTGTTTTGTTTTTGTTGTTGTTTTCAGTTTTTTTTGAGACAGGGCCTTGCTATATAGTTCAGGCTGGCCTCCAACTTCAGGCAATCCTCCTGCCTCAGCCTTCCAAGTGTGTGCCACTTTGCCCAGTCTGTGGGTCTTTCTTAACATAAAAGGCATACATCATTTCAAAAAACAACATCACACTTAAAAGTGACAATTTAGAAGAATTTCCATCGAAGACAGGAAGCCAAGGATCCCTGAAATTATGTAAGTATGTCTCTAGAATTAAATGCTAATAAATTAAGTCTACTGAAGCAAAGAGGAGACATTAATATTAAAAAGGGAAGAACCATCACCATTTGCAGATGATATATATCAATGTCTGAAATACCCCTAAAAATGAAATAAAACTCTTACAAACAATGAAAGAATTCAGTAAGATACTAAATACCACAAAGCTTTACTTGAAATGCACATCTGGATTTTATTAGGACTGGCCTCATGATAGATACCACCAAGGTGAGACGTGCTCTATTTTACAGAATGTTGGTCTGGTAACTTTCGATTAACTTGTTAGTAACTGAAAATAATCAGATTTTGAAGACTGGTTTACAAGAACTAAATTCACATGAGGTTATTAAAAAAAAAGAAAAGATAAAATCACGTTACAGCTTGTGTCTGAATGCTTCCCCAATGCCCTATGTGGTCACAGGCGTGGCTTTTTCAGAGGTGGCTGAATCTAGAATGTGTGATGCTGGAACTGATTCATGGTGCAATGCTAGGCTGAAGGGTTGGATATGAGTGCTGCCTGCCATTAGTAGCCTGGTAATATATAAGGGATGGAAAGAGCCGTGGTTGTTCCTTGTTGCTTTGTTACCTTTGGTCTGCTATGAACTGTTTCTTCTCTGCAATGCCACCCTGCTTTGGAGCCAGCTGATTATGAACTGAAACCTCTACAGCCAGTAAGCTAAATAAACCTTTCCTCCTTCAACTCTACATGTCAGGTATTTTGTTTCAGCAATGAGAAAAGTAACTAAGACAAACCACAATGAGTTAATTTTCAAAGAAAATCATAAATGTCAAAAATGTATGTATTTAAATAAATGTATACATTTAAATTCTGACTGGACATGGCAGTACATGCGGGTAATCCTAGCAGTGGGGAGGCTAAAGGAGTTTGCTGCTGTACAAACTATGCCGTGAGTTCAAGGTGGCCTGGGTTACATAAGTGAGTTCGAGGCCAGCCCACACTATATAGTGAGACCCTATCTGTCTCCAGAAAAAACAAAAAAAATTAAAAATTAAAAAAAAATTTTTTTTGATCTTGAATTCTGATATACATTCCTATAGCCTCATATGAAGTGACCATAAGAGTAAATATATTATCCTTATTTTATAATTATCTTTGATTAGTAAGAATAGCCTAATAGGTAACTCTACAGACTGAAACTGTTATTAATAAAGCATTATCATATAGCAAAGCACTGTTTGACAGCTAATATCATAGCTCCTTTCAGAGAGAAATTTAAGGCAGTAAATCTGTTCTGACAATTTTAATTTTTAACATACAAAGTGACTGTTTCTTACTATTCAAATAGTATCTTCCATGTTTTCTCCATATCAAATCAAAATATACAACTTAATAATCTTCTAGGTTACTGTTCCATCATACCATACTTCCAACACATCTTTTCTATTTGGAAGCAAGAACAGTAAGTTAACAAGTGTTTCACAGAGCGTATATAATATAATGGCCTTCTTAAGAACCCAGGGAGGCCAGGGGTATAGCTCAATGGCTTAAGTGCCTGCCTGGCAAGCGCAAGTTCATGAGTTCGATTCCCAGTACCCCCAAAAAAAAGAGAAAGAAAGAAAAAAAGAACGAATGAACCCAGTGAGATCTGTAATAGTAATACATCTGCAGTAAGCTTTAAATTGCCAATGTTACCCCTAAAACTATAGTTTTGGTGCTTAAAGACTCCTCAGCCCCAAAATTTGCTGTACAAACCATGTAGTGGTTGCTAACTAATATTAATCTATGTTGTTAAAACAGGAGTAAGACAACCCCTGAAGAAACAAAGGGCATGGTAACTTGGAGTGGACATGATGGAATGTCTCTAACAGTAATGGTTGTTCCAATGATTTCATGGGTGTGTTAAACTTTGTGATAATTCACACTTAAGATTTGCTCACTTTTCTATATAAGCTATACTTCAATCAAAATACCTTTTTAAAAAATTGAGCAGAAAATCAAGACCACATAAACAGATCTTTTTATATCTCCCATAAAATACAATTTCTCTGGAAGCACATTGTTATACTTAGGGACTTCATTTTTTTTTTTTTTTTCCTTAGGGTTTGTCTTTTTTGTTTTCTTTTGGGGCATACTTTACTGTTAAAAACAAAAATTAACCTTTTAATCCTTCAACCACTCAACCTGGTGACCTACTCACTATTTTAAGCTTTTTTCAGATGTTAAAGAACCAGAGACTAAGGGCCGGGAGTTTGGCTCAGTGCTTTAAGCGCCTGTCCTGGCAGGCGCGAGGTTGTGAGTTCAATCCCCGATGCCGCCAAAAAAAACAAAAACAAAACAAAACAAAACAAAAAAAAACACCTTTTCAAAGAACCAGAGACTCAATTACTCTACATAACCTGCTGCATTTGTTTTATCTCTTTCTCATTTTCTTGCTCTTGGTTGAACCTTTATAGTTTAATGACCTTACTGAGTTTAATGTGGATATAATACAACTAAATTGCATAAACTGGAGTAGAAAATGGAACAATTCTATCTCACAAAGTGACATCATTCATCTCCATCCAAGTGTTAAAAGAATGTCAGCCTACTAAAAAGAACTCAAATTCTCAAATTGAACTCTCCATTAAGACTTACTTTCACACTTAATCTCTCTATAGCAGTAAAATTCTTCCAAGTGGACACCTCAGAAACACTACTGGCTTGATTCGCTACAGGATCTAGCCCAGTACATATGACACAATGTCCACCTCTGTATAGTTTTCTCTCTACCATTATGCTTTCCATTCTCACTGCTATAGCTCTCCTCACAATTCTCATAGTGCCTGACTTGAAACACTGAAAAAAGTTCTATTTATTTCCTGCTCTTCCCCATTCCAATTAATCTTTACTGTGACCAGATTAATCTTCTTGAAGGACATGTGATCATGGCACAACTACTCAGAAAATATTTGATGATCTTGCCCTTTGAATGGATCCCAAACCTGGCTTTAAATTTCTATACGGAATTCTATGAACAACCACAACATTAGCTTCTGTCCTCTTACTTTTTCTTTGCCAACACCAAAATTATCTTAACCACTGAAGGTTACTACAAATCATGAACAAGCAACACTCCTAACACACACACAAAAATATTCAACTCAGCGTAACTTCTGAAGAAAGAATAAAACAAACGATTGTCATTCGAGACAAAAGTTAAAAAAAAAAGTTCTAAATGTTATTGACAGTTGAAAAACACTGAGTTAAGAGTCAAATTAGAATGTTATGCCTTTGAATATAAATTTGAATTGACTTAAAATCCCAATGACTAAAAGGAGCTGGTGGAAATACTGTTGTTATATTTGCACTGACGCCATGCCTCTGCCCAAACTGATTCTTATTTTCCTTACTAAAGCACATGAAGATACACTCTTCATGTAAGCAAAACACATGGCATAGCTATTATCTCTAACCAGCTATTTTCAATGACAGCCTTACACAATATAAAAGGCTGAGGTCATCTTACCAAGTAACAGCATTTTTCTCATGACATGATAAAGTGAAAAATTTTCCCATAACAAGAATCATTCCTAGGAATAATGAATCAGCAGTGATTAATTCAGTGATTGCAGTCACTTTACAGAAAAGGATTTCACAAAGTAATGAGAATCACAAGTGTGTCAAGGAGGCTATTGGTACATGAAAGTCACTACAATGGTTAACTTAGATATGTATGAAAGAGAAGAGACTGATTAAAAACTAAGTACTGAGCAGTAAAAATTATAAAATCTAGAGCAGGGATGGCAAATATGTTTTATGGCACACACCAATTCTCAAGAACAAACTTTTGAATAAGGTGCCTATGGAGCTATAATTTTGCTTATAGGAAAAAAGGGTTATAACCAATTAGTACTGTTGGTCAGAAACATGACAAAGGATAAATAATGTCATTATTGCCATGCATTTGCCATCCCTGCATTATTGTATTCAAATGACCCCATAAAATGTACAATTACTTACGGCTTCAACAGAGTTACATTCTCGCCTTGTTTCTAAATAACGTAATGCTCGTTTTTCTTCTTCTTTTAATTTAGCATCTGCCTGTCCAGAAATGAAATAGCAATCATTTTAAGAATATCAAGAGGATAGCTCAAATTATCAAATGAACTAAGTTCTGACTTACATATTTCATGTAATTCTGTACACCATTTTGCTGTAAATATGAGGGTGCCTGTGTTCTATAAAATCTCTCTGTTGAGTCCAAGTATGCCTTCTCAAAATTGTCCCTATAAATCTGAAGCTTATCCTCAGGATTAGAACAAAGGTTAACTGAAAAACAAAACAGAACTTTAATTATGATCTCAGTATTTTGAGTATAATAAATGAAAACGAAATACTGAGAAATCATTATGTATAAGATGGCAATGGTTACAAGAACATATAACAACATAAGACAAAAATCTCCACAAAAAAACTTAAATGGTAACAGCATTAAGCAATAAAGTAACAAATAAATATCATAATTATAATAATGTAACTTTTTTTACAGAAAAGAGACTGACTTCTAAATTGATGATCATGGAACCATTCACAGGTTGGGTGTAGTGGTACATGCCTATAATCCCAGCACTTTGGAGGTTAAGGGAGGAGGACTGCTGTAAATTCAAGGCCAACCTAGGTTACATAATGAATTCAAGGCCAGCTGGAACTGCATAGTGAGATGTTGCGACCGCCCCCCAGGAAAAAAACAGCCATTCACAGACAGATGGAACTTAAAACTGAATGTTAAGAAATAAGCAAGGAGCCGGGCATGGTGGCGCACAACTTTAAACCCAGCACTCGGGAGGCTGAGGTAGGAGGAGCGTGGTGAGTTCGAGGCCAGCTTGAGCTACAATGCGAGCGCAAGGCCAGCCTGAGCTACATAGTGCGACCCTGCCTCAAAAAACCAGGGCCAAGGGCCGGGAGTTTGGCTCAGCAGCTTAAGCGCCTGTCTGGCAGGTGCGAGGCTGTGAGTTCGATCCCCGGTGCCGCAAAAAAAAAATAAATAAATAAAAAAAATAAAAAACCAGGGCCAGAAGTTTGGCTTAGTGGCTTAAGCACTTGCCTGGCAGGCACAAGGTTGTGAGTTTGATATCCGGTGCCACAAAAAAAAAAAAAAAAAAAAAAAAAAAAAAAAAAAAAAAAAAAAAAAAAAAAAAAAAAAA
>RJWM01034998.1:0-19277 GCA_004363535.1 Dasyprocta punctata | reverse complement strand
TTGCATTTACTTAAGCTTGTTTTGTGGACCAGTATATGATCTATTTTAGAGAATGACCCATGTGCAGCTGAGAAGAATGTGTATTCTGATGTTGATGGGTGGAATACTCGGTATACATCTACTAGGTCCATTTGTTCACAAGCTTGATTCAGTTCTGCTATTTCTTTGCTGATTTTTTGTTTCGTTGATCTATCTCTCTGTGACAATGGGGTATTAAGGTCCCCTGTTATAACTGTATTATTGTTTATTTGGTTTTTCATGTCTATTAAGAAGCGTCTTACATAGTTGGGTGCTCCCATTTTCGGTGCATATATATTTATGATTGTAATCTCTTCCTCTTGAAGTTTTCCCCTAACAAGTATGTAGTGACCTTCTTTTTCTCTTTTGATCATTCTTGGTTTGAAGTGTGCATCGTTTGCAAACATAATAGCTACCTCTGCTTTTTTCTAGGTTCCTGTTGCATGGAGTATTGTTTTCCAGCCTTTGATTTTTAGTCTGTGAATTTCCTTTTGAGTGAAATGTGTTTCTTGTACACAGCATATTGCTGGATTTTGTTTCTTAACCCACTCTGCTAGTCTGTTTCTTTTTATTGATGAGTTGAGACCATTTACATTGATTGATATGACTGATATGTACTGGCTCATCCCTGTCATGATATCTTTCTGTTGTTGGTTTTCTGCATTTTCTGTTTAATTATTTGTCCTGCTTAGTGGTTTCCTTTTGTTGTTGTTCTTAAGATTGTGGCTATTTTTGTCTCTTTCTAGAGTGTCTTTCAGTACTCTTTGTAGTGTTGGTTTGGTGTCCATAAATTTCTTCAGTTGTTCTTTGTCATGGAAGTATCTTATTTCTCCATCAATTTTTAAGGATAGTTTTGCAGGGTACATCAATCTGGGTTGAAAGTTGTTTTCTTTCAGGATTTGAAATACTTCACTCCAAGCTTTTCTAGACTTAAAGGTTTGTGTTGAGAAGTACGCCATGATTCTGATAGGCTTTCCTTCATAGGTGATCTGTTTCTTTTCTCTGACAGTTTTTAGTTATTTTGTTCTTGTGCTGTATATCTGATACCCTTATTATTATATGTCTGGGTGAGGATTTATTTTGGTTATGGTTAACTGGGGTTCTGTATGCCTCAGTTACCTGTATTTCAGATTCTCTTCCCATGTTTGGAAAGTTTTCTGCTATTATTTGTGTGAATAGTCTTCGCAGGTCGTTGGTATTGACGCCTGCTTTTTCATTTATGCCTATTAATCTTATGTTATTTCTCTTGGCATTATCTTGCAACTTTTGAATTGTTGTTTCTTGGTTCCTTACTATTTTTAGGAGATCTTTTCTTTCCTGGCCATGATCTCCCATGCTGTCTTCAAGATCTGAGATTCTATCTTCATCTTCATTTAAGTATTTTTTCAAACTTTCCATGGAGTTTTTCATTTCCTGCATTTCCTTTTGCATCTGTTTCATGCATTCTGTTTGTGTCTTATACTGTTCATTCAAAGTTTCAATCATTTTCTTAAGTTCTTCTATTTTTTTATCTTGCTCTTCTTTAGATACACACATTTCTTTAATAATGATTCTCATTTCATTTTTTAGCTGAGAGAATATTTCTGATTTGAATTTCTGTATCGCTACATCAAGCTGTTTCTTTACTGCATTTTCTATTATTTCAGAAAGTCCATTTGTGTGACTCCCACTGTCTTCCATTGCAGTGTCTCTTGGGTTTGTTCTTAGTGGGCTGGGGGTCTGAGACTGCCTGTTGGTCTTTTGTTTTGTTATTTTCTTTTAGAACCTATGTGGCTGTATGTCCTGCGAGGCTGACCGGGCGTTCCCCTGTGAGTCACGCTTAGTGGTGGGTCACACTGAGTCGTGGGACCCGGTAGAGCTGGATCCTGTGCTCAGCAAGTGAGGGCGGCCTCCTGGGGCGTGCAGGTGGAGCCTCCGCCTTAACTGTGTGGGGCCTGAGGCCTCTCGGTCCTAGGGAGCTAGGCAGAGTATACCCCGGAGTGTGCTACTGCCCAGACCCTGAGTCTGTTTCCAAGGAGTTCAGAGCAATAGCTGTGCCAGGGCAAGCCTGGGCGAGTCCCAGGCCTACAGTGCCGGGGCCTTGCTCCTGGCTGGGTGGGGGCCTGTGAACTCTAGGATGCGGCAGCATGCACAGGCTGCTCCACTGAAGTATGGAGCTCGCGCGTGCTCTGCACTCTGGTGGGGGGAGCCCAAGCTCTCCAAGGCCCTGCAGCTATGTTGGTCAGTCCCCAGTGAGCAGCTCTGGGATCCTGGGCTGATCTGGGCTGGGCTGCGTACCTCTGTGTCCTGCGAAGCTGGCCGGGAATTCCCCTGTGGGTTGCGCTGAGTGGTGAGTCGTGCTGAGTTGTGGGACCTGGTAGGGCTGGATTCTGCGTGCCCCGTGTGGTCTTTAGAAGGATGAAATATGAGGGTAACATGCTTCACCCAGTACATACTTCTTTATTGTAACATAGTTCACTTCATTATTACTATTGTTATAACTAAGCAAAGCAGATCTGCTTGCCCCTTTGATCACTGGAAAGTGATCACAGTATCCCCAATCCATGCTTATCACTGTTCTGGGGTCTAATAACCTAGTAGAGACAATAGGGACAAAGCAGCACAGGGCTCACTGGCCAACAGGGAGAGACAAGCAGTACAAGGTCGGGTAGAGACAGTAACAGAGGTGGGAGCAGAGGGAAAGTCTGCCTCTGGACAGAAGTCACAGGGAGCAAGGCCAAGGGTGTACAGAGCTGGAGCCGGGATAGGGTCAGAGCTGGGGAGGTGGCCACAACTATCGGCTTTACTCTCAAGGCCCAGAAGCACTGGGAGATCTTGAGCAGGAGGCTTTCAGGTGACTTTACATGACTGCTTCATCTTCTACATGAAGAAACAGACTCCTGGAAACAAAAGTACACCAGGGCATGCATCAGTAGTTCATCACCATGGCACACGCGGGGACTCGGTATGATTGTGCCCCTCCCAGAGTGGTCGCAGTGAAGGTGGTGAAATGTGGCCAAATTCAGATATATTTAGAGAGCAGGATAAAGCAGAAACTGACTAAGGGAATCATGCAAACCAGGTGCTTTGAGCAGGAAAGGAGGTGTGTCTAAGGACCACCAGGTAAATTTGGACATAAGGCATATTAGTCAGTGATGCCTTTTCTCCCTATAGTGCCCTGGGCAGGCTTTTGTTGGCCCCTGTTCAAGAAGAAGCCACATCTGCAGGCATTGGGTGCCTGTGGCATGGTGGCAGACTGGGAGATGGGGAGCTAGTGAGGGAAGAGCCATATTACTTCAGATGGAGAGCTGGGGAGCAGAGGTGGCTGGTTGGGCACAAGGGTTTGTGGATCAAGTCGTTATGCATAGGGTACGTGCAGTGTCAGATGCTGCTCGATGCAATTTATGCGGACGCTAGAAGCTCGGGGAAGGCAGTGCCACAAATAGGGAATGATGGCCCTGTCTGAGTCTGCATGCATAGGGAGAAGCAGAGGTCCATCATAGAAATATGCCCCTCTCCTAGTGCTCAGAAGTGGAAAGAAGAGGCCTCTAGGAAAAACTACTCTGAGAAGGTGCCATCCATGAAGCAGGGGGAAACCAAGATGGCGAAATGTTCCAGAAGCCAAGTAAATATGCCATCTCAGAAAGGAGGGAGTGATAAACTTTGTCACAGGTGACAGACTGATGGAGTAAGAAAAGGAGTGAGAATTGACCACAGGGTACAACCTTGTGCAGACTGTTGGTGACGCCAACCATGATTTCAGGACAAAGGGTGGGGGACAAAGAGTAGGTTCAAGAGAGAACAGGGGGAGCAGGAGTGAACAAGGATGTTCAGTAGGGGCAGCAGCTGGAAGTGGGGAGAAATTAGCTTTTCAGCAAGGGGTGAAAGAGTAGCCTCTGTGATCTCCAGAGTGCGGGGCTCAGGTGCTGGAGGCTTGAGTGGGTTTCAGGATGGGCCAAGCCCCTAGTGGGCAGCGATGCTGACAAGGGATGCGAACTGCATAACCAGGTCTGACTTTACCCTCCCTTTCAGTGCTGGCCTCTGTAGAGGTAAGGAGGAGACTTTGGAGTTGAGAGAGACACAGAGAGGACAAGGAATGTGGTGGCCTTGCTGGACAAGGGGCAACTATGGCATGTCACATCAGGACTCTCAGAACTCTACTAGAGACTTGTTGAACTGATGTATGGATGCAAAGACCCATGCGGCTAAGCTGGGCCAGGTCCAGGAACAGCCAGAATGTCCCACAGTCCTTGCCAAGGAAACCTCAGGTGCCCATGCATCTTAGTGGGAAGGAGGCTGGACAGACTGCTCCAAACTCAGGAACTAGGATGCTGCCTCCTGACCCCTACAGTTACTCCCGCCCACTACAAGAGCAGAGCAGGCACCTGCTTCATCCTAGTGACACTGCCACTCCCTGTCTGCGTGCAGGAAATGGCAATGAATTAAGAACAAAAGATTAATGTTGTTGGCTGGGTGTATTTATATACTCTGCTTCTGTGCAAAACCAGCAGGTAGTAAATCAGCCAAAAACCATATTTAATGGCTCATAGTAAAACCCAATTTACTTACCTGCCAACCATGAAGAAGTTGATTGCTTTGTCAGAGGAACCCCATTCATTGCAGACTAGGGGAACTGCCCTAGACATAAGAAATACATTTCCCTTTCAGATAGGGATGATGCATTGAAAATGAGCCATAAAATAGCCTAAGAGCAATATGCCTGCTGTTAATAATAGTGCCAGATTACTTTATTTGTCATATGCTCCAGATCTGTCTACCTTGGTAGCTGGCACCCTGCCTGAATTTTTAACAAGAACCTTTATAGGGCACTGAGAGGAGACAGATAAACACGGACTCAGAAGTGCAACAGCCTTCCTCTGGTTAAACAAGTCATTTGGTCTCAGCCTGTGGGGAAGATGTGAGCTTGCTGGATGACATCTTACCATATGGTAGTAGTACTGCTGGGTTTCCTGGGGGCCTCTCGACTTCAGGACCTCTGGCTCATGATTGGTTTGATCAGAAGGAAGTGACTGGAGGCTTTTGCTCCCACCTCACTGATTTGAGCTATTTTCTGCCCAGCATCTTCTCCAACTTTGCCTTTTTTCATCAACAAGCTGTTCGTTTCTAAGAAAATTCCCAGAGCTTCCTGGATGTGGGCTCTCTTTGACATGAGTCTGATGGGGAATGCTGACCACCATGGAGGAGGCAAATGATGCTGGATAGTGCAGTGTCCACTCTCTTGCCTCTCATCTTTTTCTTTGATCTACAAACATCAGTTGTTCCAAGGGGGTAAAAATACTTTCTGCTTCTTATCTGAGTAGCACAGCTGGTATAATTAAAAGTTCCTGTATCTCTTTGATGGCAAAGAACTTCAAAGATTGCATAGAAAAGAACCCAGGTCCAAGACTGAAGAGAGGCCATGAACTTAGGCTATGTCCAACTGTATAACTAGGGTATGGCCAAGGATCTGGGCCTTTGCCCTGGATTGTGAATTCATGTCAGTGCTGAGCTTGACTTAACATCTACCAACAATCAGCAACTCATGATCAATTTTCTAATTAGAGTCATGTACAATTTTCTAATGAGTACTAGATATGCTTTTCCAGCTGACCTTAGTTTCTCTAGAATTTTCTCAGCATCATAAACATGAAGGTGTGAATCGTGCAGCTTCACTATTAATAGCAGGAGTGAAGGTTCTCTCACTGTTTTAGCAGATAAAATACTTGTTTACAGGAAATAGAAGAGTGCAATATTTCTCATATCAGTCTTGGAGGACACCTTCACAGAGATCAGAATGCATTGCTTTCTTTAAAGATCTGTATTACCATTTAGCTGATTTCATAAAAATCAATATATGCATATTCTGAGACCATCGGCTCATACTGACAGCCTGGTTTCTGAGTTTGCATTTGATTCAGTTGACATACTAGCGCCACGTACATGTTTCCTTAACTCTACACCAGGTTCCATTCTATATATTTTTAGATGTATGTGCTCATTTTATCTCCACAGCAACCCTCCGCGGCAGACTGTATTACCATTGCATGTTACAGGCAAGGGAAGCAGGCACGGAGACAATAAGCAGTGCACTCCACTGTACATGGGCAGGGTGTGCTGAAGTTGGGACACAGCCTGGCAGAGGCTGACTTCAGAGTCGATGGCTCTTAACTACTTTCCTATTTTGGTCTTCCAACTAGTAACACTTCATTCAGTTCCAATGTGTTCCTCCAACTGGGCTTCACAGTAACCGGGAAATTTGTGAACATATATTCAAGAATTATAGAAGGTTGTTTTCCTCAAGATAAATCTGTACATTCCTTAGGTTTGCAAAGGCATAGGCTTTGGGTAATACTATTTGGGATTCAAATCTAGGCAAGGAGCGTATCCTCTATGGTGATGAGCTTTGGTCCCTGTGGCACTACTGTCAGAGTCTTTTGAGATGGCACATGTGAAGAACTGGGCGTACCATGTTCGGCGAGGTTGTTTCTTCTTCTTTACCGCTCCACCTCCATCCCCTTCTCAGCTGGGTGGAAAATACAACATGGGTGTGTCCTGAGCTAGTTGGACTACACAGAGGAGCCTAATTACAGGTTCCAGCAACTCTTCCTCTATAGCTGGGCCACATATATTGAGGTGAACACTCAGTTCCTGGTCAGGTCACTCAAAAGAGATGGTTGTTTACAGATATTGCTAAAGATGCAGTGATACTAAAATTAGGAGAAAAGAGAAAATATCCCGTCCTTCTGGGAAACAAGTTTGAGTCTCCCATTTTATCTTGGACCAGTTTGAGTATCCATTTTTATCTCTAAAATGAGGGAATTTTAGATCAGTAGTTTTAAATTTACTTGGAAGCACAGAATGTTTTTTAATCAATAAAACGTACTCCCCCCAAAAAAGTTTCCTTTCCTGAAGCGTGAAAAATTTGAGCAATTTATAGTGACTCTCTGGCCCAATGTGGAGAAGGAAAGTTCCATAGTTAGAGGGAAATCAGGGGCACAGTTAAGGCTGAATGGCATCCTGCCTGGACTACGCATAAGAGGTAGGATTAAAAAAATAGTGATTGTTCAAACTTTTTTTTTTCTTGTAGTCAAAGATACATTACTGTTAACACCTTCCTCCTCAAATATCTCCTCTTGCTTTAAATACACTTATACCATTGTTCTTTCCATTTTCTGAAGTAGTTATGGAAAGTTTTATCTTGTTTTGTTCTGTTTTTGTGAGTTTTTAGTTGTGCTGCTGTGGCTGCCTCGATGTCCCGAGTTGATCGAAAATGTTTACAGTCATTTCTGTCAAATAAAAACATTTCTGTGTTCTCATCCACTTTATTCACAGATCTGGCACTGTGCAGCTTCTTGCTGTTCCCCAAAGTCAAAATGATTGTGACTGGTAAATATTTTGAATTTATTTAGGACATGGAGGCAGCCCCAACAGTGCAACTAAAGGCACTCGTGAAAGAAGACTTCCAGAACTGCTTCAGAAAGCAGCAAGAACAATGGAATAAGTGTGTTTGAAGCAAAGAAGGGTATTTTGAGGGGATTAATGGAAATGTGTCTTTTACTGTAATAAATTATTTAATTTAAACATCCACCATCCTTTTTAATGATACTGTATATGACAAACAGATACGGGGAATCTTCTAGACTAACCAGGCAATGAATGCCTGATATGGGTTCACTGTCTTCAGCAAACCACCCTGTTACATGATTTAAAGATTCTGCCAAGCATTCCTTTGTCTCTACATTTCTGAATCTTGGAAATAACACACTAAAAAGAAAAAGTCTATCACATAGTTAAAGCTGTATAAAGAATTTGATGTTTAATTACTAAAATTGTCCTAAGCAAATTCAGCAGATAAAATGAGACTAATAGTCTTTCCATTGGATCATTAGACCTGGCCACAACAATAGCATGTTTGCCCTAAGCCTTATTTTAATTGAGAAACAAGAACTAAATTAGGCTTTCAGGAAGCTGGGGCTAGTACCAGATCATCACATTTGGCCACGGAATGTTTAGTCTTCTCTTGCAGACACCTGCTTCATGTAATTTACTGTCTGTTGGGATATTTTAGTAGCCTTTTTCTAAGAGATGAATAATGCCCCACTGTATCGTTTCAGTAAAAAAAGAGAGAGGAAAAAAAAAAAAAGACCACAGCTGGGTGAGATGCTTAGCGGCTTTTACTGTGTGGAAGAGATTTGCCAAACTCAGCAATTTGAGGCTGTAGAAATTCATCATAGTGTTCACGATCTACCAACTAGCCTGGGGAATCTCCTCCAGCTGATAGAGAAATAACCTTCATTAAAGTCCTGGGCAGAGATCTTCCTCAGCGCTTGCCAACCTTCCCACACATGGTGTTTCAGAACTCGTTGCAAGTTCCTTGAGCAGGGTGCAGAATGCTTATTGAAGAGAATAAAAGAAGATGAAGCTAACTTTCAGTAGCCGGTCCCCACTCCCACCCCGTAGCTATGAACTGTATTGCCAGAGAAAAGAAGAGGAATACAAGCTTGAAAATGAGGGAGAGGCCACAACCTAAATTATAGTAAGTGTATCAGAGACTTAATTTTAGAGGACAGTACCTTTTCATTTACAGTGTGTATCCTAAAAAATTATCTCTGAACCTATTGAACCACTCCTCTGACGTTTATAAGACTGGACACGTAAAGATCTTATGAAAAAACACATGGAACTCAAAGACATTAAAATGTAAGAAAAGAAAGATTCTAACATGGGGGTGTGTCCTCCTTCCTGCAAACTCAATATTTTGAGAAAGTCACTCTGACAAACCCAGGATTCTGGTTCTTTTCTATAAGTTGAAAGGGAAGTAATGAAAAGTGTAAATAAATCAAAAGATTGAGTTAGGTCTTGGGGTATGTACAGAAGACACACACCTACACGGTAAAGACCAAAAATAGACCTGCTGGGTAAATACATATTTTTAATAACCTGTGATCACTGTTGTGGTTAAGAGGGTACAAAAGCCATTTGAGAAAGTATGCTTCTAAGTTGTGCCTCCCCACAACAGATGTGTCTGTACTCTCACCAGTGGATACTCCTCTCGGCTCATAAGGAATATGCAAAGATGCTATGCTTAATACCATCACTTACACTGGCTGAAAACCACAGTAAAATGCCATCTACATCCACTAGGATGGCCATAATAAGAAAGGCCAATAGCAAATGTGGATGAGCATGTGGAGAAATTGGAGTCTTCATACAGAACTTGCATGATGGTAAAATGGTGCAACTACTGTGAAAGTTTGGCAGTTCCTTAAATATAGAGTTGTCATATTAATCAGCAATGCTCTCCTATGTATGTATCTAATACAAATGGAAATATGTGCCCATATGTGTCCATAATGCTCGAAGTAGCATTATTCATACTAGCCCCAAATGGAAAGCAACTTGAAAGTCTGTCAAGTGAGATACAGATAAATAAAATGTGATATATCCATAGAATACAATGTTATTAAGCATTAAAAAGAAGGAAAGCAGGAAGGAAGGAAGGAAGAAAGAAAGGAAGGAAGGAAGGAAGGAAGGAAGGAGGGAAGAAAGGGAGAGAAAGAAAGAAGAAAAGAGAGAAAAGAGAAAGGAGGTACATTGTATAGCGTGGATGGTCCCTGAACACATGAGGCTAATTAAGAAAAGCCAGTCACAAAAGACCACATATTGTATAATTTTATTTATTTAAACTGTCCAGGCTAAGCAGATCTGTATAGGCAAAACACACCAAGAGTTATTGCCCAGAACTGTGGTGAAAGAAATGGAGACTGGTAGCTATCAATTACAGAATTTCTTTTTAAGGGTGATATAAATGTTCTAAAATTGTGCTGATGGCTGCATAAGTTTGTGAATATACTAAAATTCACTGAATTGTACACTCCAGATGGTGAGTTATATGTTAATTATATCTCAATAAAATATTATATAGGAAAAAGAAATAGCTTGAAAAAAGCCCCAGAATATTCAAAGACCAGATTAGACAAGTAGACCAATAAATCAATGAATCAAAAGAAGGACAAGAAACATATGATTGATTCAATATGTGATACAATTTGCATTCAAAAATAAGTATAAAAATAATGGAATTGTTTTATTAATCCATTCAATAAATTATGAAGGAAACTTGGCTATTCAGCTGTGAAAGAAAAAGTCAGATATTATGTTCACAGCATATATATAAAAAAATTACAAATGTGCTTAGATATACATGAACAATATATAATATATATATTATAAAAATAGGCTAATAATTTTATAATTTTGGCATGCAAAACCTTTTTCTAAATGTTCTAAGTGTCCTAAAGGAAATGGTAAACAATTTTATTTACCTAAAAATGAAAACAACTTATGGTAAAAATAATATAAAGTTTAAAAATAGATAAGACTATAAAATATTGCTATGGCAAAATGTTTAATGAATAGAAAACAGAAATAAAAACATTTCTTGGGGGAAGAGATGAACAGATAATTAATAGATAAGAAAATTCATATAGGCCATAAATGCTTGAAGATATACTCATAGAAATTCAATATGAAAGACAAAATTTGTTTTTTACCTATATGATTTGCAAAACTATTTAAAATATCCAATAATATATGTAAAAATATCTAATGGAAAAACATACTTTCATATCAGTTGGGAGGAAATAAACTGTTATATCTTTTGGGGATCATAATTTATCAGTCTATGAGCTCATGCTCTTATTATCTTTGCAGTTACAGTTTTGGAAACTAGACTTAAAAGTATGTGTATAGGTGTCCAAAAAGTATGGGTAAAATGATTGATTGAAGCATTGTTTGTAATAGTGAAAAACTAGAAGCCACTGGAATACCCTTTGCTGGGGGATTATCACGTGAACCATAGGCCATTCTCACCATGGAATAGTGCGCGATTGTTAAAATAATAAACCTCATGAAAAGACCTACATATTTTCTGTAATCTCATCCCATTTATGGTTTTTACTTTGAGACAGGGTCTTGCTAAATAGATCAGGTGGGACTTGAATTTGCAATCCTCCTGCCTCAGTCCCCGACAATGCTGGCATGAGCTCTGTGTCATATTCACACTTGTTATTTTGAAAGACTCCTCTTTCCACTCAGTAGAGACAGGATGGAAGAAAGGAGAAGTAAAGGTGCTCTCTCCAGGAAACATAGTGGCAGCTGGGATGGAGTGGGGCTGAGCAGCAGGTTTGAGAAGTTGATCATTGAGGTATATGTGTTAGGCAGGATTATAGCACTTTGGTGATTTGGGGAAGAGGTTCCAGATGATTATTTTCACAAATATTTAGATGAAGAACAATAGAGAGAGGAAGAGGAGTGTGTTCTTTGAGAACTGAAAGAGAATGTGACAGACACATAGGAATACCCACGTGGAGAAAGCACCGAGGACTAAGTCTGTGAAACTTCTAACTAGAATCCTGGGCCACCACGATTTGACTGCTCACCAGCCAGCCATTCTCACAGAATACTGTAGTTCTCCACTGTTTTGTGACCATGAAATTATTATGATCAAAGCACACTTATTTGGTGGATAAAGCATCGTAAATATATGTCCAAGTTTGACTTTGGCATCTTTTGAAATTAAAGCAGTGGTATAGCTCAACCACCATTTCACCTTGACCCAGGCTCACCTCTTTGTTGTTTTTTCTGCACAAAGAGGAGCTCACAGGGGCTCTAGAGACCCATGGGGGAGAAGGTAGTTGTTTTGTGACACTTTCTGCAGGACATGCTTGTAATGATAACTACATGGTCACCCTAGAGGAATACTTTCCTAAGTCATAAGATGCCTCAAAGGCCAGGAACAACCTTGGGAATGGGTGCAGGTCCACAGAGGGGTGGGTTTCTCCAGACCTCCACACTCCCCAGAACACATTACACACAAACACTCACACACGTACACACATGCATACAAACACACGCACATACACATGTAAATGCATGCACACAGATATCTCTTAGGTAGTAAGAACCAGGAATCTATGCTGAGCAAGGGGCCCATCTCCAAATGGCACCTCCTGAACGGGCCTCTCACAGGAGTCAGACCCCAAGTCACCTCCCTTACTGGACCCAAAGCCCCTGCCTGCCCTCATTGAGCTCAGTGGCTGTGGAGATTTCCACACTATCACCAAGCTTTGGGGTGCTGGAGTCCCTTTCCATAAGTGGTTTCTAGGTTCATTCTATCTTGTGCAAAGAGTTGGTCAAAACAAGCACAAAAAGTAGCAAGGTTTTTACATTTATTAAGGATAGGAAAAGAAACATACTCTTTGGGCCAACTAAAAGTAGGAAAATAAATGCACACTACGTGGTGAGAGTTGGCCATTGTTCAAGAGAGAGCACAGTGGCCCAGAGCTCAATGGCAACCGTCTTTTGTATTTCCCACATCTCAGGCTGGCATCAGGTCCAGCCCATTGTTTTGAAAACCTGCTAGATTTCTAACAGGAGGATTTGGTTGGTTCCACGTGCAGGGCTTTGAGACCTGTTCTGCACATGTCCTGGAACTTTATAATTGACAGATCATGCCCACTTCCCCAGTCAGTTTACCAAGTCCTAATTTTTTGCCTCAACATGGCTTACCCTTCCTGTCAGGCTCATGGCTAGTTTCTCCACACTCACTTATACCCTGCCCAGGGTGGGGTACGTCTTCACTGGAATATAATAAATAGGAAGTATTTCCAAGGCCCTTTCTCTGTGACCTTTGGGTTTCTGGGGCCTTCGTTGATCTTCACTACCAAGTGGAAACAGTGAACTACATTTCCTTCCACCCACAATAATAACATGATGGTTACAAGGTTCAGTACATCTGAGCCTGCTGGGCAACCACTCCATAAGCTCTCTTAGCTAGCTAGACACTCTAAATACTTAGGTCATTCAATTCTTACCATAGTTTCATGAAGTTTGATTTTACTCACTTTACCAGTAAGAAGCCAGCAGCTTGGAGAGATTAAGTGATTTGTCTAAAGACACACAGCAGAACTGAAATTCAAAATACAATAGTTCTCCTTTATTTGTGATTTCACTTTCTGGTATTTCAGTTACCAATGATCAGGTGGTCTAAAAATATCAAATAGAAAATTTTAGAATAATTCACATTACATCCATTCTAAGTAGTGTGATGAAACATCCCACTGCCCTCCTCCGTCCTACTCTGTATCCACACTATATATGCTACCTACCCATTACTCAGTGGCCAGCTTGGTTATCAGGGTGTCACAGGGCTTGTGTTTCAGTGACTTTTATTTAATAATGCTCCCAAAGCACAAGAGGAGTGATGTGAAGGAGGTACTAGAGCATGAAACAAGGCAGGATAGACCGACTCTGGTTCTCTGTGGCATGATTTACACAGGACCTGGTGATGTCTGGGGTTTCACACATGCATTGAGGCCTTGGAACATATCTCCAAGGTTATGAGGAATAACTGTAGTTTTTACACCAAGATCCACATATTTCTTTTTTGTCTTTCCTGTGTTCTGTAGCATTATAATGTCAGTTCACAATCAGCCTTTATTGAATACCCAGTGTTTGCTAACACCATGAGTCCAATGATAAGATATGATGCGTGCCCTGACAATAATTCTGTTTGTAAATTTGAGTACAGAAGAGCAGTTCACTGGAAACAGTATGAATTCAGAAGTGCAGGTAGGCATTGAGCATGACTACCTCTGGAAGTTCCTTCTCTGGTGGTCCGTAGCTGCTAAGTCAGGAGGAGGCTCCAGGATCCAGGCGGGATACAGCCAGAGCAGCAGGCTGGGTTTGGCAGCAGCTGGCCTGTCTGAAGTGAGTGTGCCTTGTCTGTGTTTGCACAGTTTCTTGGAGAGTTGCTAGGCAGAGTGGGCAGTGAGGGAGGACAGGGCATAATTTGTCCTTGTAACTTCACCGCATCTTCTCAGGCATACAGATAGCCTGCAAGGAGGAGGGAGGCCGCGCTGGGGGATCCTGCCTCCCTGTGACTCTGAACCAAGTGTACAGCCTGTGGCCTCTGAGACCTGGGCTGCAAAGTCTACATGGCTGGTTTGCTTTAGCCTCTGTGGGGCTCCAGCTGAGGGTGACGTCTAGCTCCTGCTACAGTCCCCTCCCCTAGAGGCCCACTGGGCTCCCCAGAAAGCAGTCCACCTGGGCATGAACAGGCTGCTATTGCCACAGCCAATGCCTGCTGGGGAGGGCAACAGTGTACAATTGCTGTTCTTTCATTTCCCATCATTCAGTACTTCCCTGGGAGTTGCTTTCCAGAACAAATAGCAGTCAGTCTCATCATGCTTTGGGACAATAGGAAAGAAAATCTGAGCCAGGGTCACAATCCATGAAATTAACTGGGAGTGGGGGTTGTCAGTCTGCTGTCAAACCATCTTACAGAGTCTGGAGCTTCAGTTGCTATGTACCCGCCCACACAGAACTTCACCCTTTCTCCTCCCCTCCATAAAGCTGTTCCCATGACCCCAGAGCTCTGCAGAGACCTTGACGACTGGTAAACCAGTCACCAGCCTGGGAATGAGAGCCTAGGAGGGAGGGATGTATGTTGAACAGCCTGCACCTGGGGAATAGTCACTATAGTCAGTGCCCTCTCCGCTTGGCTGGCCCAAGCTGACTGCCCATGAGAGGGCCCTGGGAATGACTGAGCTCCTGGGTGTCTGGGAGTTTGGAAACTGCTCACATTGCTCCTGTGAACCTTGTTTTACAGAGGCTGTTACCATTCTCAGACTTGGCCACACATATCTGTCCAAGAGGCCATTGTGTGCTTTTGTCTTTAGGCCAAAAAGACATGACCCAGGAATGAAACTGCTGTAAAGGAAAGGAGAGCTACTTGGGTAAAGCTGGATATGAGTTGACCATTGATTGCAGACACACATTCATAACTATAAACAGAGCACCTTGTTCAATGTCTTTGAACAAAGAAGGCCCACTAATAAAATGGTGACATGGCTTGGCAAGGAAATAGAGAAGAAGTGGATGAAGTGAGCCATGCCCACAGCAGGTCCCGGGAACCTCAGCTCTGCAGATAACCACCAGTGTCATCGGGGAGAGGGGATTCGTTATGTATGCAGTTGACCATTGCTTTTCCTGGACACTGGAGGATCCAGGCATACTGTCCTGTTCAAACCCCCTTTAGCCCTATGGTTGTCCACATTCCAGGTTCCACCCATATCCCACTACAGGGCTGATCCCTGCCTCTCCAACTCTGGCCAGTAGACGTGGGTCATTTGTATTTCTTTATGAGTTTGACCTGAACTGCTCTGGTCACTGGCAAAGTGGAGAATGACCATGTGCATTTATTCACTGGCCTCTTGAGTGTCCCCTTTTGTGACCTACATTCAGACATGTTGCTTGTTTTCCTATTGTACTTATCTTCTCTTTGCAAGTTTATACATTCTGGATACCAGTCTTTGTAGGGTGTTAAAAATGGGTATCTCTTTTCCCAGGGAACATTTTTATTTATCTATTACCTTAGACTCAGATGCTAGTCAGTCACTGATAGAAACCTGGACTTGCAAATTGGTGCAGTTAATTATATTTTCCCTTTCTTGGAATATATAATTTATTCAGCAAGTGATTTTTCCAGATCACAAAATAGTCCACAAAGTCTGCTTAAATAAATACAAAAGAATTGAAATCATCCCATATACATTATCAGATCACTGTGTACTGAAACTAGAAATCAATCAAAAAACAAACCACAGAAAATTTATAAACAAATGAAAAGTTAATAACACACTCCTGAATGTGCAATGGATCACAGAAGAAATCAAGGAAGAAATAAAACAATTCCTGGAATCAAAGGATGATGCCAGTACAACACATGGGAACCTATGAGGCAAAACGAAAGCTGTCCTAAGTGGGGCATTTAATTGTCAATGCTCATATTAGAAAAACAGCAAAATCACATAAATAACTTACTAATGAACCTCAAGATATTTGAAAATGAACAACAATCCAAACCAAAATCTAGTTTAAAGAGGGGAATCATAAAGATCAGAGTGGAAATTAACAAAATTTAGGCTAAACAATACAAAGAATTAATGAATCAAAGAGGTGGTTCTTTGAAAGAATGAACAAAGTAGGTAAAGTATCAAAAAATAGAGAGAAAAGACTCACAACAATGTAATTAGGAATGAAAAAGGTGAAATCACAATGGATACTGCTGAAATACAGAAGATTGTTAGTAAGCACTATGAAAGATTGTACTCCACTAAATTGGAGAATCTTAAAGAAATGGAAAAATTCCAAGACATATATGAATTATCACATCTGAACCAAGAAGACATAAAAATACTGAACAATCCAATAACAAGAAATTAAATTGAGGCAGTAATTTAAAAAAAGACTACTAAGAAAAAAACCAACTAAGAAAACATCAAGATCTAATGGATTCACTCTGCTGAATTATACAGAAACTTCAGGGAGGTTATATCACCAATACTCCTCAAACTCTTTAATGAAATTGAAAGGGAAGGAGTGTTTCCAAACTTATTCCTGGAAGCCACCATACCTGTAATTCCAAAACTGGACAATGACCCAAGTGAAAAGGAAAACTACAGGCAAATCTCACTAATGCACATAGATGCAGAAATTCTCAGCAAGATATTGGCGAATAGAATGCAACAAATCATCAAAGGGATCATACATCATGACCAAGTAGGTTTTATCCTAGGGATGCAAGGATAGTTTAACATACATGAATCAATAAATGTAATATACCACATAAACAGAAGCAAAGACAAAATTCACATGATCATACCAACAGATTCAGAAAAAACTTTCAAAAAAATACAGTACCCATTTATGATAAAAAAAAATCCTGAAGAAAATGGATAGAAGGAACTTACCTTAATCTTATTAAAGTCATTTATAACAAACCAACAGCCAATATCATTAGAAATTGGGAGAAGTTGATAGTACTCCTTCTAAAGTCAGGAATAAGGTAGGGATGCTCTATCACTACTCTTGTTCAATATAGTACTTTAAACATTAGCCAGAGCAATCAGCTGAGAGAAAGAAATGAAAGGGATATATATAGGAAAGGCAGAAATCACATTATCAGGATTTGTAGATAACATTATCCTATATAAAGAAGACCCAAAAAATTCCACCAAAAGACTTCTAGTATTAATAACCAAGTTGAGCAAAGTAGCAGGATACAAAATCCATACACAAAAATCGATAACGTTTTTGTACACAATAATGAACACATCAAGAAGAAAATTTAGGAAAACAATATCATTCTCAATAGCATCAAGAAAAGTTAAATACCCACAAATTAACCTAACCAAGGAAGTGAAAGACTTCTGCAATAAAAACTACAGTAACATGAGAAAGGGAAATCAAAAAGGACATAAGAAAATGGAAAGTATCCCCTATTTCCAGATAGGCAGAACCGATATTGTCAAAATGGCCATACTCCCAAAACTGATAAAGATTTAATGCAATCCCAGTCAAAATAGTGACAGCATACTTCACAGATCTAGAGAAAACAACACTAAAATTCATATGGAACCAGAAGAGACCCAAAATAGCCAAAGCAATTCTGGGTAACATGAGCAAAGCAGGAGGTATCACAATCACAGAATTCAAGTTAAACTGCAAAGCTACAGTGCCAAAAACAGCATGGTACTGTCACAAAAACAGACATATAGAACAGTAGAACAAAAGAGGATACAGAAACAACCACAGGCACATTCAACCACCTGATCTGTGAAAAAGGGGCCATAAACATAAGCCAAAGGAAAGATAACCTCTTTAGCAAATGGTGCTGGGGAAACTGGCTGTCCACATTCAGAATACTGAAGCTAGATCCATATGTCTCACCATGCACTAAACTAAAATGAAAATGGATCAAAGACCTAAGTATTAAAACAGAAGGACTTAACCTGCTGGCAGATAAGGTAGATATAACTCTAGAAGTCATAGGCATAGTAGGCAAAGTTTTTCTGAATAGAACTCCAGGTGTACAAGAGGTAACAAGAATCAACAAATGGGATCATATCAAATTAAAAAGCTTTTACACAGTGAAGGAAATGATCAACAGAGTAAAGAGACCATGTACAGAATGGGAAAAATTTGCCATTCAATGTTGGACAGAAGACTAACATCTAGAATATATAAAGCACTAAAAGAAAAATAGACCCTTAAAATAAAAGGCTCAATCAAAAAATGGGCAACTGAAGTGAACACATCTCAGAAGTAGACAAATGGCTCATAAATACACAAAAATGTTCAATGTTGCTGGTGATTAGAGAAACACAAATTAAAACAACACTGAGATTTTACCACATTCCAGAAAGAATGGCAAGCATCAAGAAATCAAATAAAAATGCTAATGAGTCTGTGGTGAAAAAGGAAGTCTCTTATATCGTTGGTGGAAACACAAACAAGGACAACCATTATGCAAATCAGAAGGAGGAGTCCTCAAAAGACTAAAAATAGAAATTCCATTTGACCAAACTATTCCTCTTGTAGGTATTTCTAACTATGAGTTTAAAGCATCATAGTAGAATAATGCATACATACCAATGTTTATAGCAGCTCAATTCATAATAACCAAATCTTGGAAGCAACCTATGTGTCCATCAACAAATGAATGAATAAATAAAATGTGATATTTATAGAATATTATTCTGCTACAAAGCAGAATGAATCTGAACCATTTGTAGGAAATGGATGCACCTTGAAAACATGAAATAAATCAGACACATAAGCCTCAATACTGTGTGGTTTTTCTTATATGAGAAAAATAAAGTGTAAAAAATAAAGAACAAGATAAAAGAAAGAAAATATGGTATTTATATACAATGAAGTATTACTCTTCCATAAAGAAAATAAATTTGACTCATTTTCATGAAAGTGGATGCACCTTGAACCAAGAATGTTGAGAGAAGTCAGTCAGTCACACAGGTTTAAATATTACATGATTTATCTTATGAGGAACTCAAAGTATAAATAAATTAAAGAGTAAAATAAAAAATACATAACAGGAAACGGAGACTGAGCTCTTGGAAAAGGGTAGAAGACCAAGAGATGGAGGGAAGGGAGTAGGAGAGGAGAGGTAGGGAAAGAAAAGAAAGAATTAGGATGTGCTATGTACATGTACCAACTCTCTGCAATGAATGTAATTAATATGCATGGCAAACATGTGCTGATAAAAAATAAAAGATTGTCCCAGTTAAGGCTATAAAGATATTTCTTCTGCATTTCTTTCTAGTGTTATAAATTCCTATCATTTTAAAGTCTTCTTTTAGCTTTATAGCTTTAACTTCTTTAGTTAGATATTTGATGAATCTGGAGTTTGAAAAACT
>RJWM01034997.1:0-19285 GCA_004363535.1 Dasyprocta punctata | reverse complement strand
GAAATAACTACCCATAACATCAGATCTAATATAACCAAGCAAAATAGTTCAGAGTGAAACCAATAAAGCATAAAAGTATGATCATACATAAAAGAAACAGAAAACTAAAGAGATCAGCAAACAACAACAACATATCCAATACTGTAAAATTGTAGGTTTAGTACTGTAGATGGTTGGAATTTTACAGTGGTTGCAACACCATCGAATCCTGCATTTGTGGTGAATGTTACAGATGAGAGCATCTCTTGAAAATCCTCCTGGCTCAACAGGATGTGTTAACAAAGGACTCCTGGGATGTGTGCACTTTGACACAAGAGCAAGCTCTATTTGTGGCATCTGCTGTAGTTTTACTGTCTTCTGAAGTGAAAGCCTGACTGCTCGTAGTGCTTTGAATTAGAATCGTGGTCTAACTGCCCCACTGTTCCGACTGGACTCCTAGGGAACATTAGATAATGCTCTGGAAGAGATGGGAAGGAAAACACTGGCATATCCTCTCCTTCCAGCCACGAGAATGATGTTCATTACTCCATAATCCCACTGAAGTTGGAGGAAGAGAGCTGCGGGTGGGTGGAAGTCAACCAAGACAAACAAGGGACAGAAGTAAATCTAAACCAGGAGGGAAGCTACATAGACTATTGACTGAATATTTATTGATAAGATGCTGGTATGTTGTGATTTTTTCCCTGAAATATGTTGTCCCATGGAAAGAATCTGAGCCTATTTTGAGCTGGTCAGTATCAGTTAACTAGAATCTGTCCTCATATGGCAGCTTCATGAGCAGCCTGGATGTTCTCATGGGTGTCACTCATACCACCATTGTTAGTTTTCAGCCCTCAGTTAAGTGTTTGCTAATATGATCAGTTTGATCCAGTGCTCTAGGCATGTATCTTTAACCAGTCTAATTCACAGTGGCATGGACTCTAAGAAATGTAGTTTAGCTGGGACTGGAAAATCCTGTGGCTGCAGCATGGGCAGCCTAGTACTTCAATTGATGGGAGATTTGCCTTCTCTGTAGTATGTACGTGGACTGCTGAAAGTGTGAGTTTGCATGAATACAACCAGTTTATGGATGCAGTAAGATTCCTTGGGGCACTTCAATTCCACCCTCTAGTTTGGAATGGCATTTTCTCAAGAATTCATTTGAAAGACTTTCATTCTCCATGGGGCCAAGGGAAGTGTATTAGTGATTGCAAAAGAAAACAGATTAATGCAGACCCAGAAATTTACAAGCTTAGCTTACAATATTCTCCCCCAGAGTCAACTGTCAAAAAGTGCACTGGAGATTGGGAGAATTGAGCTGAGGACCTAATGCCCAACACAATGTCCTATGTAAGTCTGTAGCATGAGGCTGAGGAATCTGCAATGAAGGCCTGAAAGATCTGCACCAGAAAACCCAGGAGCTGGGGCAGAAGGCTGGAGAATCTGTGCCAGAAGGCCGAGGGGTCTGCACTGGAGCCAGGAGCCAATGCTCAATGCAACAGCAAAGCCCAGACCTCCTCTGAAGAGAGCAACAGCCATGCTTGGCAAAGGTGAGGACCAGAGCTCAGCTGAAGCTTCTCTGAGGAAAATCATCATGAAGTCCTCCTCTCCTGTTCTTCCTATAGGGTCTTCCATGCCCAGAACCATGCTCACTCAATCTGGCTGGACATTCCCACTCAAGTTGACAATCAACTACCAAAGGAAGGATGGCACTGGAACCACTCAGTGCCTGAATGTAACTGTAGGTCCTTAATGAACAAGACGTGGCAGCAATTGGACAGCTAACTCGGATAGCTATGGGGAGTTTTTAATCTATAGAGGAACCACTGGAGCCCATCATGGATTTGAATCTGTCTTGCATCCATGGATCCAAATATTCCTGAGTTCTGATCCCATCTACCACCTCTGTAGCATCTCATTTGAATTCTTTCACAGCTTTTTTCTTACAATTCTAGTTTGGAATAAGGAAACTTGAAGGTGTGGTGTTAACATTTCTGTTCAGAGATTTTCATATTCCCTGAATGACACTTGGACGTATATTTTCCTTGACCCAAACCTACGATCAGCAAGCAGAGACCTGAAGCAAGGCATAAAAGAAAACCTTTCCATACCAAAACTACAGAAAAGATGAGTTACTGGGGCAAAGGCACCCTGCACTTGACCTTAAGCAGTGTTAGGGTCTGAGAAGATATTGTAGCAACTGTTTGTTGACTGAGTGTTGTATTCCACAGGCCTTAATTCAGACTTAGTCTGCAAGAAGGAAAAAAGATGTAGTAAATGTTTTAGAGCCTAGGTAAAAGTTATAAGCATTCTTTGACTACCCTGCTTCAAACAATTGATTCACCCTTTTAGGATCCTGAGCCTCAGCTGGTGGGGATTGTCAGGCACTGGGCTCCTCTAGGGCAAGGGAAAGAGTCTGGGGTTGTTGAGCTGGGGTCCTCATAACCATGGCCAGAATGGGGAGCATTCTCTGGATCAACCCTGGCCCCCAATGTTTCTTGGCATTGATGCTTTGACCAAAATAGGAATTTTGATTTCTCTTGTTACAGCCTGACTGGTCTGAGTGATTTCAGTGGCTTCATTTGGGGCCCTAAGAATCAGACTGTCCATGCATCTAATGCACATGATTGGAGCTTTATCCATTTGAAGCCTGACAGTGATTGGAAGTGGACGCGTTACCAGTTCACTCTCATGTGTGAAATTCCCCAGCGATGGCCTGATGTGGCCACAACATAGAGCTACAAAGCCCTAGAGTAGCTGCCTAGTGGCAGAGAAGGGTCCTTGCTCCAACAAGACTGCTGCAGTAGAGTAACTCGATGGCCTTCGCTGACAGTTCCATCCCTCTCCCATCTGGAAGGGGAGGGGACAGCAGTAGATCTGTTGTTAGTTTTGAGTTGGGAAGCTTTTCGTTCCACTGAAATGTTAATAGAGAACATTGAGTATACAAACACAATGGATAAAATGCAAATTGGGCCTAGAACAGTCCCCAGTTTATTACTAACACACCTAACTTCTGAAGTTAGCCATGGGAGTACAAAGTCAGGCTCAGAACTGTCATACGCATCTCTCATTGAAATCACGTTTCCCAGCAATTCAGCTTCCTCACTAGTGGTTTAAAAGACAGTTTAGAAAAGCAGCCTTGTGTGAACATAGAAACTGTAGGCCTGGATCACTTCACACCCAGTCTTCCTGGGCTTATCTTAGGCAGCAGCATTTTTCCTGGCACCTGCTCCTTTGCTGTGCTGAAGTGTGTCATGTGGCACCTGGCCACTTTATTAGTATGTCTGACCCCCAGAGGGAGGCACAGGGATCTGATTTACTCACTTGGGTGCATGTAGCTTATTGTTCTGAGCTTGTGCTAGGAGCACCTTGCTGGGTGCAATGGACCAGTGTCCGCTATGGAAACTGACCTTGTCATCCCTTCCTGGAATCTGTGAGTTTGTAACCCCAAGGCACACCGTGTGGAAGTGTCAGGAAGTCTATTCCCAGTGACGGTGTAGTGATGATCTCCCTGTGTTGCAGCCTCCCCATCTCAGGGCAGGTGCCCAGTGCTCAATGCTCTGTTCCAAGTGCTTTTGCTTCTCATTTGATCCTTGTTCCCAATCTTAGAAATAAAACTGATCAATATGGAAGCTCATGAGAAACTGCACTGGCATCCTAAACAGAGGCTGAGGTCTACTTGGGCAAAGTCAGTGTCAGCCTGAGCTGCCAACAGTAGCCCCCTAACCTCCAACCCCACAGCGCAGATGGAGAGGCAGGTCCAAGCTACCTGGACACTGAGGTCCTACTCCAATTAATTTTTTCTGTAGAGTCCTGAGCTGTGCTTTCAGGTGAAATGATGTGGTCAGCTGGGGACAGACGCGGGAGACTTGGGGGCAGGGATCCCAACAGGGATTCACTGGGTGGCTCTCTAGGCACAATTTTTCCAGGATTAATCCTCCTGCTCAATACTCTGTAAACCTCCTGTGTTTAGACATGGTGGTGCTTGATGGCCATGCATGGTGGGCCCCAGGTGGAGTGAGCACCGTCCTGGGTCACAGCCTCATTTACCTGTTAGGGAGAAAGTGTGGGGCCATTTGGATCACAGGGAGCTGATGCTGGGAATTGATGTGACCGCCTTATTTTTTTTTCTTTTTTTGCCACAAGCTCATTGATGCAAATATAAACTGGTGAGCAAGAGCCTTGTAATGACAATGGTACTTCTTTGTATTTTGGTATCAATTTCCAAAGTGTATTCAGCATTGTAGGCAAAGGAAGGAAGTTTCACTGCAACATGAAGTAAATTCTTTACATGGCATGCACCATGAGCTCTTCCTGATACAGGAATATGTAAAAATATATGCTGTTCTATGAAGTAAATGGTGATTCCCATGTGTTTTTCCCCAGATGTCTCGAGTTCTTCTCTTTGTGTCCTGCAATCTTCATTCTCAAAGAAGTGGAGGTTGATGAGATATTTCTTGCCAAAACACATTGAGTTTGAGGTGATTTTACTTTACAAAAGACTCAAAGTTTGACTGTGCACTTGTGAAAAAAAATGAGCTACTGAAGGGTAGGCGGAGTTTAAATGATCCTCATGGGTCATTTTCCATCTTCTGATCTGCATTTTTACTTCCAAGGAGATCTGCTTGCAACTCTCCATGCAGTGCTGGGCTGAGTCCTGTGCAGAGTGCATGTAGTCAGACCAGGCTGAGGTTGTGCTCGCCCTAGGAGTGGCAGGAAGGGTCTGCTTTCAATTCCTGATGTACCAGTTCTGAGACTGGGGGCAGAGCACTGGGTTGGCACATGCTTGCTGCTCTTGGAAGCAACTGTGCTTAGGACCATTACGTTCAGTAAAAGGTAGCTCCAGTCTGTGTGCAAACACCCATAGAGGCTGTGGGATAAATGCAGCATCTGCTTACAAGTACAGCTCTCTTCCTTGTTTCTCCTAAGGATGAGGCAATGATGCTTCCTCCTTGTTGTTAGTATTCAGTGCAGAAACAGTTGTAATACAAGATAAATATATAAGAACTTACAAGAGTGGCTTCCAATGGCCACCCAGAGCTGGGTGTGGGAGACTACAACAGGGCTATCTGCACACTGGCGATCTGAAAATTCCAGTCAAATACCTGGTACTCAATGCAGTGTACTATGCGGGTCTAAGTCAGGAGGCTAAAGAGTTAATGCTGGAGATTGAAGAGTGCACTGAAAGCCAGGAGATGACTTAAAATATGAAAACCGGCTAGAGCTCCCCCAACAGAAAACACCAAACCTTAGTTTTGTTTCCCTTTTATATCATCCTGGTGATAATCCTCCCTAGGGTAGCTCTTCCACACCCAGAATTATGCTGAGCCAATTTAGCTGGGCATTATTTACTCAAAAAGAAAATCCGCCAACACAATTCACCCCTTGTCAACTTGACAACCAGACACATTTCTTTAAACCATAGTCTCTAGGTGCAAAGACAAGTGCATACTTGCACCTAACACTATAGCTATCCTACGTACAAGTGAAAATGCACTAATTCACTCCCCAGGTGAGGAGGCAAGTTTTGTTCAGGGTGATGCTTCCTTTTAATGTTTCATAACTTAAACATTATGACATAGGCTTGATATTTAACCAATAGAAAGTCTGTCAACATTGTATTCCATTGGAATCCTATGTCAAGAGGACTATTAGTTAAATTCCTCATTTCTGTAGCTGATCCCATGGTTGTAGCTGGTATTTAGAGCAGCCTTCTACCCACTCTGTATTTCCTTGACCTTCAATAAGTACCTCAGCAGGCCTTGGTTCTTTCCCTGGTGGGGGTGACCCACACCTTCATTTCTGAAGGTTCAGGATCATTCATCATTGTGTCTGGATTAGGTTGTTGTAGTTTCCCATTGACTTTAGTAATGGAGACTGGTAATACTAGGAGGCACCCTAAGGGATCTCTTGTATTTCAAGTATATTCTTCTTTTCCTCCATTGTGCAGTGGTAGTCCAATTTCCCCTCGATGGTCTGGGTCAATCACCCCTGACAATACTGTGGTTCCCTTTATAGCTTATTTCCTCAAAGGCATGAGGAGACCAAAATGACCAGGGGGAAGACTTAGCTATCAGTTCAATGGTACAATTGTACTTCCTGGTACAAGCCTTCCCCCATCTACAACTAAGATTTCCAAACCAGCAGAGCATCAGTTTTCTAAGAATTCAAAAATCTGGACTGATGCTCAGACTGAAATAGCTTCTTTAATGCAGTGTCAGATGAGAGTGACTTCTTGAAGCAAAGCCACCAGGATCTTTACTCCAAGCAGACTTGGGGTGTCAGGTGATATTGTTACTTGTTGACTTGATGTTTCTGGGTCATGGGACTTGTTTCAGGCTACAAACGTCTCATGATGCGTTTTTCACAAAAAGATGATAACCACCCTCCACAGAACTGGGCTGGTTAAATCACTTATTTTTTCCTGGGATTTTGACTCACAACAGTTGGAATTGCTCAAGCAGCAGGCCCTTCTAGAGCCTGGGGCTTTGATTCAGGAGTCATCAATATTGTGGTGAGAAAGAGTAATATTTACAGTTATTCTGGCTTCTCCTGTTGTGCTCTGATTGGTATGAATTATATCAGATTATAAGGGCTGAGGGGGACCAGTGGGACTCGGCGTGACATGATGAAGAAAATACGGAAACAGAATCCTTATAGTCTTAAGTTTCACACAGGTACCCTGGAAAGTGAAGAAATGTAAATGTCCCCCAAACTGACTTGGTAATTGGACATCTGGGCTCTTTGGTCTCCAACACAATGAAAAACCCTTGTGAACTGGAGCTTTTTGGGCTGGTGATCTATGTTAAATCCTTGGGTCTCATCACTGCAATAGCCTCGGTATGGTTCTTGAGTATATTGCCATGGATAGAAAAATCTGAACAGTATTGTCAGAGGTGTTTATGCCCTAGAAAATGTCATGCAGCCAGTGACTTGGACCTGACCCAAATCATCAGGCTTGCAAGCTTGAATCTTTCCCCTAATGTCACCTCGAACAAGCACAAGCATTGAACTTTCTTCTCTGTGGGGCCCATGAGTCTATTTGTTCATGTACCTAAGGCATGCAACTAAGGATCCTGAGTCAGTGGGAGATGCTGACTCTGTGACTTGGATTCAGTTTCATAGAGTATGAAAATCCACTGCAATGTTCTGGTGTGGAGACTGGGTGGAGCTACAAGGCTAGAGTCACTGCTGACACTCAGAAAGAGACATCAACATGACAAGTGTGCTGACTGAAGGATCACTGGATCATCCAGAACATAGCTGGTCTTAAGCATTTCTATTTTTCCATGCAAGATTTTGTTTACCTTATTCTTCATTTATCCAGGATATCCTTGATGCTTTAGTGTATGTGTGTGTGTGGGTGGGGGATTATTCCTGTAGAAATCAGAATCTGTTGTAAATGTTCATTACCATAGTCATAGTTCCCTAGACAAATACTAATTCTTCAGCAGAACAATGGACACTTGTATCCAGAAGTCTTTCTATAAATTAATTTTCAATGTCTAAAGGTATCTGACAGATCCCCAAGTGACAGTGAATGTCTGACTTAGAGGAGGCTAGCCTAGCCTTCATGTAACCATGGAGAGATGGGGGATGTAGTAAATTGTTATCTCCCTGTTCCTTCCTGGAAGGGTACAGAAATTTTATTACCTTGGATCTCACAAACTTGAATAAAACTTAGTCAAAACACTGTAGAAACATTTATTTGCTGATTCCTACATCAAACGTTTTCTAAGATGATTAGATGAAATGAAATGGCTGAAATAACATGTTTAATGCTGGAATCATGAACAAGAAGCCGTTCATTCCCACATAAATGCTCCTGTGTTGTTGGTGTATAGCCCAGGCATAGGACTAAATAGGTCTTTGCTTCTCAATGCCAAATGTTAGAGTTGTTTTCTGCAGAGGCCCTGGGCAGTAAGAATCAGAATGATGGTGGTGACCCAAAGTGTGGTATTTCCCAAAGGATATTTTTCCTTTGGGATAGGGAAACCACAACATTATCACATCTGCAGTGTAAGATAAAAACAGGAAGTCTCATGGAATGCTTGGAATCGGGGTCTCCATTGGAATAGAGCAACTACAACCAGGCCCATTTACTGGCACCTGATTTCTGCTCTTTGACAGTGCTTAAGAACATGATCTTGTGAGCCCAGGTGTGTTGGAGATGAAACTGGCCATGAGGAATTGATCTCTTGAGGTTCCGTGTTCTATATGAGAAATGTAGATCTGGGGCTTAGTACCTAGACAATTATCACATCACATACATGGAAGAATCAAGACTGACACATGGCTCTGTTAGCCTCCATGTTCTCTTTACTGTCCTTGACTCTTGACTGGTATGACTCCCTAGCATAAAGGGCATCAGGAAGCTAGGAAGCAGGATTCTGTATATTAAACTCTGCCAGCAGGGACTGTGGATCTAGCCCTGTTCCAATCACTGTAGAAACCAGTGGACAGCATTTGAAAGTATGGTATTTGAGTTGTCTGATATGGTGTAGCCAAAATGCTGAAATGGGAATGGCTTAGGAAGAACCTCTAATCACTTCCCAGCCATCTGCAGTGAATGTTCAGTCACTCTGAACCATTGCAGATGCACTCCTGAGTTACAGTTTGGAAAACTTGTGTAATGTCAGAAGTCAAAGTGGTGGGGAAGTTAAACCTTGAGTTCTTCATCTCTCTGTGCTATAGCGATTCAGAGTTAAGTGGAAGTGATGAAACAGAAATGATGGACAACTGAAAGGAAAGCTGAGGGTCACTGAAAGATTTCCACTCTGTCATGTTCCAGCTTTTTATTTGATCAGTGATTTCCAAGATACAGACAAGGGAATGGAAGGATGAGAAGACATTTCACAGATGAACCAGTGCCAGGGCATCAGACAGGGGGTTGATTATGTTAAAACCTAAACTATACAGATGTCATTCTATGTCTTTACAAGTCAGTAGATTTTTTTATCTCCACCTTGATAAGAGTTACTGTTTTGAGCCGAGTCAAATCTTAATAAAAATAGCAAAGGCAATCCTGGGCAACAAAGGCAAGACAGGGGGCATCACAATTCGTGACCTGAAATTGTACTTTAATGCTACTGTGATAAAAACAGTGTGGTACTGGCAAAAAAAAAGAGAACAGATCTGAAGATCAATGCAATAGATTAGAAGATCCAGAAACAACTCCAGACACATTGAGGTACCTTATCTTTGACAAAGGTGCCAAACACATTCACTGGAATAAAGATAGCCTTTTTAATTAAATGGTGTTGGAAAAACTGGGTTTCTACATTCTGAAGATTAAGGCTGGACCCATATCTTTCACCATGTACTAAGTTAAAATCTAAATGGATTCAAGATCTCAACATTAAATCAGAGACACTAAATCTGTTGAAAGATAGAGTAGGTAAAACTCTTGAAGACATTGGTGTAGACAAAGACTTTATGAATGAAAGCTGGACTGCGCAGGAACTACCACAAAGAATCAACAAATGAGATCTCATCCTACTGAAAAGCTTTTGCAGAGCAAGAGAAACCACCAACAGAGTGAAGGGACTACCCACAATTGGGGAGAAAATGTTTGCCAGCTGTCCCTCAGATAAAGGATTACTATGGAGAATGTATAAAGAATTTAAAAAATCCGTCCTCCAAGATTTAAAGACCCAATCCAAAAATGGGCATCTGAGGTGAACACACGCTTTTCAGATGAAGAAGTACAAATAGCAAATGAACACATGAAAAACTGTTCAACAGCTCCGGTTATTTGAGAGATGCAAATAAAGTAACACTGAGATTCCACCTCACCCAAGAAAGAATGACTAGTATTAAGAAGTCAACCAATAACAAATGCTGGAGGGGCTGTGGACAAAAAGGAATACTTCTCTATTGTTGGCGGGAGTGCAGGCTGGTTCAACCACTGTGGAAGCTAGTGTGGAGGTTCCTCAAAACCTAGGATTGGAGGTCCCATTTGACCTAGCTATTCCCCTTCTAGGTATCTTCCCAAAAGAATTAAAAACATCCTACCACAGCGATACATGTGCACCTATGTTTATAGCTGTGCAGTTCATAATAGCTAGATTTTGGAAATGACCTAAATGCCCCTTAACTGAGGAATGGAAAAAAAGATGTGGTATTTCTATATAAAGGAATACTACTCAGCTATAAAGAATGATAAACCAGAAATTTTCACTCTTAAATGGATCAGCATTGAAAGTATACTTCTCAATGAACTAAGTAAGACACACATATGTAACTATCACATTGTTGCACTTGTGTGAGGAACTGAAAGAAAATCTATGTATACAAAAAAATAGTTAAGACAGTTAAAAAGAATTTTGCATGAAAAGTAGTTTTCACAGGGTCATCTTTAGATTTCATTTTTAATGCAAAATGTTTATTTGAAGATAATGAGCAATCACAACAGAAAAGCTAGTCATATAGCCGGTTTCTCTTGATTCACTGAAGCGAAAGTTTTATGCTAATAATTTTCTGGACAATGTTTCATGTCTATGTCTTATACCCTAAATAACTGCTGTGAATATAACAATATGCCATGTGCTGATTATTGTTACTCTCCTATTGGCTTGTTATGAAATTGTTTTACTTTTAATTTCTTTTCTGTTTAAATAAGAGCAAATGAAATACAGTAACTTAATAAATATTTCTACAGAAAAAGAAAATCTTAATAAAAAGTCCTGGCTTTTCTCTACTGGGTTTTACCGCAAACATTGGGGTTGGCAATAGATTCAGTTTCTTTAGCTTGTCTCGCAAGGATATGACATTTGCTTAGTGACACTTTTCCTCATAGCATTCTAAGTCTTCATGTTCTAAACATGTTAGAATCATCCCACACCCACTGAGAGAGCCTTGGCTGGTATAACTGTGGCTGAAAGGGCCCCACTTCTGAATAGGGCCCACTCTTTCCTGAGGTTGTTTTGAGGACATGGAGGAAACAGAGGACACATCGCAGTGCTATGGACACTGGTAGTTTGTCTCATGGAGGCTCAAGTGAACCTAGTAACCTCACCTTTTTTTTTTTTTCAAATCCATTTTACTCAAGGATAAAAAGAAAAGAATAAAAACTACAACAAAATTTCAAAACATCAATCAGGGGACAATAATAGCACACACATTGCACATTGTCATCCCCAAATGATTCACCCAGAGCACAAGACATCTGCATTCAGTTGTCTGAATGCACCCTCACCTTCTGAGGCTCAGCAGTGAAGTTGTCACTGGGTGCTGTAAGCTGTTCAGCCATGGAGAGGAAATCTTCATTTCAGTCATCAAATAAATAAATTGTAGTGTAGCCAAGTGAAACAGTAAGTTCAGGAGCAGTGACAACTTCGAGGCTTATATTGGAGTCATATGGCACAATATGCTCAGGTCTTTCTGATACTGGTGAAAGTTCCCATTAACCAGGGTGGAAATGCAGATGAATTTTAAGGAAATCAAGTTTATGAGACAATTGTGGAACAGAATAAGCATGTATCTAAACATTCCCCAACTCTTGACAATATGAAATCCTGTGGAGGAAAAATACCTAAAGGAAGACTGAGTTCTTCTTGAAATGAATGAATTCAGAAACACCACTCTCCATAGAAGGTGGATAAAGAGAAATAATCCTCCTTAGTATTTCTTTTGATAGTTTTTAGTGTGTTTCTTGGCAAAAATGATGGGTCTGTCTTCCAAACCCAAGACTATGGGGCTGTACCCAGGCAGAGAGGGGTTCTCATCTGCTGTGTGCCAGGTCTCATGTCAGGAAGGGCCCAGCTTCCTCTTCTCCTGCTGGTGGCTTCTGAGAGGCTGTTGGAGATGAGCCTGTGCTGGATCAGCACCCGGCCTCTGGGTCTCCATGGGCTTCGTGTAGGACCTGCTGGAGCTGACAGTGGACTGCACACTCATTCTCTGTACAGCTGAACGGTTCAGGAACCCCTATTTGCGGGTGGGCCCTGCATGCAAGGCCTCTCCATGTTCTTGGGCCACTTGCTTATCACAAGCTCCTGAATAGAGAAGTCAAGATTTGTGATAGGTCCTAAGATCACACACGTGTTGGAGATCAATGCCTGTGAAAATGGAGAGGAGGTGGGTTGGGCAGACAAGGGTCTGGCCACGTTGCAGCCCACTAGAGCCTGGGCCTCCCCAGTGGTAATTTCTTAGGCTTCAGGGTTTCCCATCAGACCCACACAGTTGGAACATTATGCTCCAAAGTCACAGTCACCAGACACAATATTCTGCATATGGTGCATGACTTTCCCTGTTGTTCCTCATAGGCTGAGGCTTGTCTGTGTCTATAAGAGAAGAGGGATTTTTAGGTGACCGAATCACAACCTCTGCATTCTTCAGCCTCTGAACACACCTAGACTTGGACGAGACCTAAGGAGTCCCTCAGGAAAAGTGAAGCTGAAGGTGGTCACAGGGGACACAAGCATCATGACACCAGAGACAGTTTCTGCCTGCAGAAAGCTCATTCTCCTTGGTTGTCATCTGGCTGGTGGTGGCACACTGGCTGTGGGAGAGATACTTATTCTGAGAAAGAGACCTTAGTGGTGGTCACCCCCATTGTTGTCCTGCTGGGCCCACTGTAATCCAGTGATGTGGTTTCTTCCCATCTTTGGCTCGGGTGAAGGTGTAGTTGTCTTTTCAGTCCTGCAGACAAGATTGGGGTAAAATGGGGTGTTTGTGTCCAGTCCCCAGGTTTTGAGCTATCATTGCGAGGATCTTTAGTCTTTAAGCACAGTGAGGAGGCTCTGTAAAATATGGCTTAGCTTCCTGTTTATACAGTTGAAGGGCTGTGGTCCATTTACCTTCTGGTAACACTCATGGGAATGTGGGATTCCCAGTTTCTTACCTGTGGAGTTTATTCATGCCCCCTGTGCTCTGTATTCTCAAGAGATAAAGAGCAAAATTGGTGGCTCGCCTCTGCTGGGTATAGGAATTGCCTGATACGCTGTTATGTATGGAAGGGTGACTCATATGCATTCTCGTCTATGAAGCCTGGAGCCAGGGCCAAGAGCTGGCACTCACCATGTGTGCACCTAAGGCTGCCCGAGGAGGAATTTGCACACTTGATCTCAGGCACCACACAGTGACAGTCAGGTACTGACAAAACATCTGGCTGGATTGCTCCCTGGAGATGACTGTTTTTTTTTCAATTTTAAACAGAAAATTAAGCCAGGCGTGGTGGCGCACGCCTTTAATCCCAGCACTCGGGAGGCTGAGGTAGGCGGAGTGTTGTGAGTTCGAGACTGGCTTGGACTACAAGGAGAGCACAAGACCAGCCTGAGCTACATAGTGCGACCCTGCCTCAAAAAAACTAGGGCCGGGAGTTTGGCTCAGTGACTTAAGCACCTGTCTGGCACGCGTGAGGCTGTGAGTTTGATCCCTGGTGCCACATACACACACACAAATTTAAACAGAAAAGTAAGAAACCAAAGCAAAACAATTTCACAACCAGCCAATTGGAGAGTAACAATAATCAGCATGTTGCATATTGTTATATTCACAGCAGTTGTGGAGATGACTTCTCAGCACAGTGAATGAGACAGTCTTGGCAGACCCCTCCTACCTCCCTCATGGAGCTGCACCCTGTGCAAAAGTCTGGGCATTCTTGCTCCATGTGTTTGTCTGGATCACACGGAGATGGGACAGGAGAAAGTGTCTGATATTTAACTATGGTCTTTGGCATAGATACCCACAGGCATTTCTTGCACAGGCCTGAAATGTGTGACCCTAGAAGGTCTGTACTAGTCCCACCACGTGTGTGCTTCCAATTGTCATGAATGGCTACTCCAGCATCTACAAAGTCTAGAAAGATAAATAATCTGGCCTCACACAATTTAATGTCCTACAAGAGCTTGACACGCTTAGAAGAGAGCTCCTTATCATGGCTCCTGTGAGGCCACAGATCTCCAGTGACAATCACTGCAGGAATGCATTTGGGTGCCTCCAAGCCAGGCACAGTTTCCTGATCCCTCAGCCAATCCCTGATCTGCCTGGACATCTCCTGCAACCCATTCTTGCATGTTCTGTAGGACAAGAGGCCAGATCAGTGCAGAGCAGAGACCAAGTATCTCAAGCTCAGTTGCAGTGGTCCACAGTGATGCAGCTTTCAGGGTCAGGAAAGTAAATGTCGTTCAGCAAAATGATCCAGACAGAAGTCCTGGGACTCCATCTAGGAGAAGATGTCCATGGCCACCACTTTTGGCAGAAGGCAGGAGGTACAAGCCAGGGAGTGACACCAGAACTTGGAAGGCTGGAAGCCAGGACTGAAGGCCAGCAAGTGGGGTTCTCTGAGAGCAGAGCATGGAGCACAGATCCCAAAGCAAGGTGAGTGTCGCTACCAGTCCAGAAAGATTTCTCATGGGTTTGCAAAGTGCTTTAGAGGAGCTGTGCTTCATGCACATGACACTGAACAGAAGCCAGGGACACCGGAAATGTTCTGTTTTTAGCAGGGGTCTCTGAGTCATAATTCAAAAATAATTGACCCCCATTCTTCAAGGGCTGCAGCAAGAAGTAGAGAGAAAGAGGGACAGAAACCTCTAACAGTCACCAGAGGTGACTGAAAGGAATAGAGATGCAACTTAAGGAAAGCCCCCCAGGGGGTGGACCTCAAGTCAAGAAGGGCCATCGAGGATGGTCAGTTAAGACCTTATTGCTCTGAGCACAGCACTGCTCTCTGGGGGGGCGGGTGGAAAACTTCAACAGAAAGCAAGGACATAGTGCTACCCACTTGTCCTCAGGATCTCTGTTTGCCCAAGTAGGACAAAGGTAGTCGATCCAGGCATGTGTCTATAGGGAGACCTCTGCTGTGGGCCACACGCCACCCTCTGTCACCACAGCACGCTGCAGGTGCCTCACCTGCCTCTCTCTCTAGCCTTCACTGCATTTCTGGTCGAGCAGGTCAACTGCCTCCAGGATGACAGGAGTTGCTGCCTGCTGTCTGAGCAACTGATAGGGAGCAGCAGAGGCTTCCAGGGCAGGTACCCTACTTCACAGGTGGGGAGCCCATGGGAGGCTCAGAGCACACACTGTCTCAGCTCTCTAGGGGCATCTCCTCCTTGCACAACTACAATTTTCTTTGTAAGGAAGCCTTGGAGCACTTTCCGAAGGCAAGAATACCTGTTAGTTGGAGAAGTCCAGCCAGAGTCCTTTCTAGGCCACCTGACTTCTGCCTCCTGGACACACCTGGGATTACCTCACATTCACTGCACTGAGCACGCAGACACAAATGTGATTGGCCACAAGAAACTGGTCCCCTGGGCATTTAGGCTCAGCACAGCAGGACTTTACCTGGGAGCAACTTTTCCCAGGTCTCTTTGGGTGGTCCTTTCCCTGAGTTCTTGGCAAGTTACCCACCATTCCTGTACGTGACTACTGGTGCTTGTTGGCATTTAGGATTTCTGTGGTCTTCCCGGGGCATCTGTGGCGGGACCTGCCCTGTCCTTCACACTCTCCAACCTCAAAATGAGGTTGATAAGTTTGTTTTAAGGCTGACTTTGTAAGTGTTTTCCATTTCCTAATTTCCCAATGCGAATGCGCATTCACTGACATGACCCACCTACCAGGAAAGGTTGGATTTGATCTGGTATTTTAACACTGCTTTGAGTCAAATCTATTTTCTCTCATCTTCCATGGCATTCTTCTCCAAGATCCTCAGGCATGGTATAAGTTTATTTCTATGCAAAGAGCACAAAGTGAGGTGGGGATTGTACCAGTGCCTGATGGCCAGGCCATTTCCCAAATTATATGGTTCTGTGAAGGGCCTAGGCTCCTGGTGACAATCTCAAGATGAATTCATCTCACCTTGTAGTTTTCTCTGTTATAAACGTTAAGATGTCGTTCAAGGAAATGGATGCTACCTCTTGGTAGTGGCCCTTGTTGATCCAGTGCCTCTGGACTAGAATTCTGACCCAGTATGGAGGCCTGCATGTGCAGCCTGGGGGTTTCTCCCAGTTGTATCAAACATCAGCAGGGCTAATTTTCTGTTTCTGGTTCATTGTTGCCTAAAATGATGAGCTTGACCTATAGCTCTAGCTAACATGCTATGGTGAGTGTCACCGACAACGTGTAACCTGACAGGGATACTTAGGCTGGGGCTGCAAAATTCTGTGGTCACAGACTCTGAAGCCTGTGTCTGGACTCGGTTTTAACCTCAGTAAGTACATAGGTTCCACACAGTGGGAATTTGAGCAGGACCAGACTATGAGTGTGTAAGACCCCTCTGAGAATTGTCTTTCTATAAGTCGGGTCAGAGTGGCATTTCTAAAATGCTTCAAAGGCATTGTCCTGTTTGATGTAGCCAGGTCAAGTATGATGCTTTCACTTTCAAGGGCTTAAATATAGTTGTGGGGATTTTCACAGGTCTTATTTGGGGCCGTGTGTGGTTGGGATAGAGGACTTAATTGCATGTGTGGCTGGGATAGAAGATAGTGTGTCCTTAGTGCTAGAAATTAATATTAGAACCCTTCTGGGACAAAATAACTTAGCAAAGAATATTTTGAGTAAGTTTTTAATTGACAGTTTGGGTGCTAGCTAAGATCGAAGTTTTCAAGGCAACCCATAGGGATTCCTGTCATGAATTTAATTCGATATCCTCAAATGGGGCTGGAAATTTCTCCCAAATGTCTCACAGCTCTGATCCTGGCTGCTTTTCACACATGCTCATTCTAACCCTTGTCACAGCCTCTAAATTTGCCTAAATTAACATTGCCTTAATGAAGTAGAAAGTTGTAACTGAGGTTCCCAATAAGAGATGCTGACATTCTGTGAATCGCCTGCACGATACTGTTGACATATAGCTCTCTTCCTTGAGGCAAAGGTACTTTTCTCAGGACTCATGGTAACCCAGCAAATATCTGGGTCAATGTCTCTAAAGATGCTGTTTCACTGCATAATGTCTGAGAAGATGAGCTGTGACTCCTTGGGCTACCAGAAATTTCATCCTAACCAAGTTCAGGACCTCAGATGTTACTGAGAGTTCTAATAGCATAGGCCATATTAGTTTACAAAATGAAAAATGGTGACTTTCTAAGTCAAAGTAAAAGTGAGAATGACTCCTAGGCCCAGAAAGAATCCTATATTTTGAGCTGAGGTCGTCAGGACCACGGTGGAATGGGGAACATTCTGTTGGAGCCATCCCTGCAGGTTTGTGCAAAATGATATCCTGATGACGCTGGGAATGGTTTTGACTTCTACTGCTAGTCCCTGTTTGCCCACTAAGTAAGGTCAGACTATGAATGCAGAGAGGGAGCCAATGAATTTCTAAGTAGAATAGTGAAGATAGGATGTGGGCAAAAATCATAGTGAATATAGTTTTTAAAAAGGACAAATTGACTTTGAAAGGACAATCAGAAGCCTCAGGATATATTTGATCTGTGATTAAGGTGGCTGAAGACAGCCAATACTACTTTTGTGATCCTGCCTTTGCCCTGCATGACAATCCAGATTCCCTGGCTCCATGGAGAAGCCATGCATCCTCAGAGTAATGGCCATGAGCTTGTGAGTCTTCCTGTTTCTCTGACTCTCACCTCTGGGCACACAGGGAATTGTAGGGACAAGAAAAAGGAGCAGATATACAGGTACATGTCCCTGAGGTTATGCCTACAACTTTTAGTCCCCCAGCAGCCCCATGACTTTGGAAGTGCAAATTCGAGTATTCTGTCCTGTATGTCCTATATTCCCTCACTTGATGTCTATACTAGCACAGACACTGCCCCCACGGTCTCCAAGGTTGGTGATCATCTTGATTCCAACATATTCTAGTCATTTGCAAGCAAGGCAGGGTGAGGTCATGCACCATCAAAAACCCAGGTTGTGACCTGAATGCAGTAACTTGCTTCTCGCTGTGACTCTATGGGTCTGATCCCTCTGACCAACACTTCTCAACAGTGAGGAATAAAGGTCAAGTAGGATATGACGCATTCACATGTCAGCTCTGAAATGCAGCCGTAGGTCCCTTCACTGGTTCCAGATGTCATTTGGGGGAATATAAACTCTACCAAATTCCTATGTTTTCAATGAGGCAATCATTGTGTCTACGAAATTTTCAAAATTAGTTTTTTGCACTGTAGAGTTGACAACTTCCCAGAGCAATGCACATTGAGATCTGACTCTGAAGGGCTTCTGCTGGATCTCACGGATGGTCTTTGTCATCACTCTGCTTCCCTCACTAGCTTGTGTGGGTCTGAGACTCCTCACATCACTGAGACTCTGTAGAAATGGTGGTTTGCCATTAGTCTTGGCTAGAACCGCTCTAAGTTGGAGAAAAGAGAGTTGCAGCTGGCAGGTCAAAGCAATCCAAAGGAGACAGACAAGACCAAAGGAAATGGGAAACTATAGGTGTCATCATCCCAGCCTTCATATGGACAAGGTACTGGTGTGTCACCTTACCTTTGCGTCATTCTTAATGTCCTCTGGAAAGAAAATGAGCTTATGTTATAGCCATCTTACTGAAATACATCTAGATAGTAAAAAGCTTTTTGTTACTTACACAAATGTTAAACTGTCATTAAAAGAAGTGGAAGATAGCAGCTTAGGAGAGGCCCCCCACTGATCTGAAGCCATGGAATAGAATGGGATCCAATATGGCAGCCTTTGTGAACAGTCTGGAGGATTCTCCAGGTTGTGTCAGTTATAGCAGAACACTTAGGTCCCATTGAACCTGGAGTGAAAAATAACCTAATTGACTTGATGTTTAACTTAATTAAATATGAGTATAATTGATAGGGACTCTGAGGGATAGTTAAACTGCACCTGGCACATCCTGTGACTATGGTCTCTCTAGCCCATGTCTGAAACTGATTAGTTTTGCTTTCTCAACAGCAAATACAGTACATGAGTACTTGAGAGTAGGAATTTTTGAGCAGGACCATGCTGTGGTGGGTGTGATTATTGGGCACTCAAAATCTTGCAACCCATGTCTAATTGGCAGTCTTGAGACATTTTTTGAATACAACTTTAATTCTCCATGGGGCAACGTGAAGTATGGCATGAGTGCTCCTAGTGTCCAAATTAAGCTGTATCCTTTAACACAAATCTTAGAAGCTAATCTTGCCTGAGACAACTCTAGAAACACTACCTGTGTCTAGTGAATGCTGTGCACTTATCACTACAAATTCAGAGTGGAATTCTTCTGCAGCAGTACCACTAAACACAGAATATTGTGTTGAATAAATTTTTAATGGAGAGAAATGGCAACAGCTTTGGTGATCAGCTAAGATATTGGGAGGCAAAGCCCTGCAGATCCATTTCTTAATGTGGAGCTAGAAGTCCTCCTATTTTCAGACCTGAGATGCTGCTGGACACTGTCTCTGTA
>RJWM01034996.1:0-19198 GCA_004363535.1 Dasyprocta punctata | reverse complement strand
GAGGGGAAGCACAATGTCATGAACTGCTTCTGAGCAATTCCAAGACTCCTTGCTCTGAACTATGTTTTCTATAACTTGGTTCCCTTAATTTCATATTATTCATGACAAAGCATAGGGAGTTAGTGTCTCTGAGACTCAGAATTTTCACTAGTTTTTTCCTAGTTGATGCAACTGAACTAAATAAAAATAAACTGAACTAAATAAAAATAAACATATATGGGTGTTTCCTGTGTCATTAATACACAATACATCTATAAAATAAGGGTAAGTTATAAATTAGATACTATTTTAATTTTATTGCTACTCTTCATATCCCTCTACTAAAATACTCTGTACTTGAATTAATTGTATTCCTATTTCTCTAATGAAGCATTCAATACGTTTTTACATCATTTTATGCAATTCAGTTATAGAGAAATGACTAACTTTCATTTCTGATCCTTGATTTCTATACAGCATTTGGTATGGAGGAGGTATCAAAATTAAAATCTCTATTAAGCACTGGATTCTTCCTTTATTCACAAAAATTCAGTACAATCAGTGCTGTTTCAATAGACATGGTTATTTCCTTTCTGTACTTTTATCCTTTTCAGGAGTGTCCAACAGAGTAAGAGGTAGAATATAATAACTCTAGTCTACTTCTGTATCATGGACAACAGAGACCTAAAATTTCAGCATCTACAATATTCAGTTAATGGGGAGGTATATATGCTAAAAATATAGTAAGAGATGATAGAAAACAGAGAAACAGGTTTTGAAGAGATGGCAATGATTTTGGTATTCAGTGAGAAGTGTAGGAGAAAGGGATTAGAAGAGGAAAGGCAAGTGAAAAGGAAGAAGATGGATGTGTGTATCAGCTTTCTGAAATGCATACAGTTACTATTTATACAAATGTACACAAAGAAAATCATTGGTCAATGAAGAGGCAATCAAAGAGTAAACCACCAACTAATGTAGCAAATTCATTATAGAAGTAAAACTATGAAATTTTTTAATTTTTCAATTTACTTTTTTGGATTGACAGATATATTTGTACACCCTAAAACATTTTAAAACAGAAAGAGACACAAAAGGAAGAAAAACACGGGACCTTTATGCTTGATCAGGTTCACACCTTGATGTCACACATTCTAGGCTTCACCGGTTTTCCCAAATGTCTTCATTGATAAACTCACTATTTCTGATAATGGAATATTTTTATTTGAAGATACAATGCAGTTACAATATTTTATAAAGTTTCAAGTATTCCTGAGTTGCCACTTACATTGTGAAGATGGGTGTTGTTTTCCCTGTTTCTATTATGCAGCGTGAGTACAGGGTTGGAGAGATGGACACATATTCTGCATTTGGTAGCAACCAGTAACAACTTCAATATTGAGCTCTGGCCTCCCAAACCAGGGCACTGTGTCTTCTACAGAAGATAATGGAAATATTATTCTCTGTAAATGATAAATTTTTGGTCAATAATTATGCAGATATTATTACTACAGTGATATTTTTACATGCTACACTAACAAAAATAGGTTGTATTTGATTATGAAATATTGTTGACACAATGAGAGCAGGTGATTAATAGTAAAATGGAATGTGCTTCGATTGTTTTAATTTACATATCAATCCATGACCAATATATTATCTAGAAATTTTCATTTGTGAGACATTGAGAAAGACAAGGATTTTAAAAAGATTATAATAACAAACTCACTAAATGATGTTCCTTCTTCAAGCAATGCTTTGCATCACTTAAAGCATTTCAGTTTCATGTATGTATTTCACAGATGAACTTAAAACCTTGTGTCAGTGTAATATAGTATACAGACCTTGAGTTTTGACACTGTTGAGAATGTAGTTCAGCTATAGGCAATTTGTAGGTAGGAATTATAAAAATATGCTATAGATGCACAAGTCAGTACTGACAAGTACATAATAATATTAAAATATGCCCTTAGCTTCATGTGAATGCTGCATTTTGGTGATACGCACATGCAGTAAAATAGAATCATGCAGAGATACCAAAAACTCAACTTTAATAACTGGTAATTTAACTCACTGTAAAATATTGGCTCTGAAGCCCATATTACTACATGTTTAATTTAAATTATATTATTAGTGACCCTTTTTATAGTTAAAATTAATGTCTTATTTTCTGAAATTTGGGAAATACTTCAAAGCTGTGTTTCTCCAGTGTACTACAGGAAAAGATCACCAAGAATTTAACTGGAAGCTATTTTGAAAAACTAGCTTTGTTTCAAGGTCAGTCTATCTTGATATGTTAAAAAAAACTCACACGTAAATATATCCATAAACAAGTCCTAACACTACTAGTCTGTGAAATATGAAAATGTTTTAAAAACCATTTTATGATAACACTATAAGCTAGGTAATTGTTTGATAGATGAAGACACTGTCCAGTTTTTTACATTGTTTTTAGTAGGATGTGTTTTTTTGCATTTTTTCAAGTAGTGACTGTGTAAATGACCAAATAACAAACCCTGCTTGCCTTCAAGAAGCCTAAATTAGAGAATTTTAATTTATGTAAAAGTTGAAATGGATGTGAAAATCTACTAAATTGCACAAGAACAGTGGGACTAACTTGGGGCTAAAAGACTTTAGTCATATGTCTGCGAGTTTTATGATCAGAAAAATGAAGAACAGTCATCCCAGGGTACTTAGTATGTAATAAAGATGTGTTCCTTGCTGAATACTTTATTGAGATAGAATGGAGTTGATACAAATAAACTTCTACAAAATAAAGAAAATTCAAATGTGTTTCAGGGCATTTCATTTTTTTCATCATTGCCAGCGCAGTGTACACTAATTCCACATTTTTAGTAAATAATGTCTTTGGTTATGTGCACTTGTCATAAACTTATCAAAAATGGAAGTCCATCAAAGTTAAGTGTACAATTTATACACAAAATAATTATCAAAATACAAAACAAAATTTGAGTTAGGACTTCATTCCTAAGAGAAAGAAATCAGAAGACCCAAGAGGATGAAAACTCCTGACAGATGAAGGGTTCATAGTGTTTCCTGATTATGAACTGTCAAATTTAATTGATAATTGTAAATTAAACAATCACTAAATAATGATAATAAATAAATAACAAATTAAACAACCATAATAGAATAGCCATTTGATTATCACCTATTACTGAGAACTTTCTAAATGCTGGGATCTGGCTTATGATTTTTATATATTCGGAATCCTTTCATCTATCCAGCAAGAAACACAGACATTAATAAGATATTCTAAGTCTGTGTCCTGTCTCCCTGAGATGAATGTGAACATTCTGCACTACAAACAAGGACTACTAATAAATAAGCATAAATTAGATACACAAAAATAGTGCTCATGGGAAACTCAAACAACAGTCTAATGTCAAGACTGGCCTCCAGTTGGAATGTAGGATATAAAGGACAGAAAATGAAATATCTAGAACTCTGCACCCTGTCTTCTTGGGCATATTATGTCTGCCTGTTGGTACATGATGAGGACGAGGAGGAGGATAACAGCAATGTTGACATTATGACTCATTATTAATGGCTTCCTAAGTGCCAGACCTGAGATATATGTTTCACATAGCTTGTTCCTTTCCAAATATACAGTCTTAAACTTATTTTGACAGCAATATTTGTATAACTTTACAGAAAATAAGGGAGCATGACATTTTAGATAACTGGTGTGAGGTCATTAAGTAGGAACAAAAGAAGCTATTTTTGAACTGAGATATAAGATTTTATATACAGAGGATGTTTCCTGCAAACCCTGGTAGGTTGTTCCTTTGAAAAGACAATGAACCATTTTATTTCTCTATCACTCAAGTAGAGACATCTTCCTCCAAATGCTGTTCGTGTAGGACCTCCTGCGGATCATGGAATAGATGGCTGTGTAACACCTGCTGCATCCCCTACAGGAATAGCAGCGGCGGATCAGTCACATCACAAAAGATAGTAGAAATGAGACAGTTCCACATAGATATGACTTTTGCTCCCAAGCCAAGCTTGCCAGTGTCTACATCCTCCCACTGTTTTCATCAGCCCATTCAACTTCCAGAAGGATACCCAGAATAACGTCCATGTCAAAACCCTATTAAGTTATCTTGTAAATATGAAAGCACATGTTGGTTGCTCTTTGTGAATACATTTATGTCCCTTACTCAAAAAATTTGAGATGGTTTGGTGTCAGCAAAAAATTTAATAAAAATTCTGATGCAAACACTTCCAATTCAGTATTCAGTTTACCTTCCATGTCCCTTGGATTAGCTTTGGGGGAGTTTGTAGATTCTGGAGGTGTTTTGTTATCTTGTCTTCTCATGCTTCTATTTTATTTTTGTGGTTGTTCTAAGGTTTGTAGGTTGATTATAGTGGAAAACTTTGTTGTTACTATAAAGACCTCTTTATTTAATGTGTACTTTTCAATGATGCCCTTTGCCACTGTCTGAGGATTCAAACATCTCCAATTATTTTGAAATGGAGGCTGGAGTGTATTTAGCCCACTACTCAGTTCTCTGTGAATGGGCCACCATACCATTAGTTACACTGAGGCAATATAAATATTGGCATCCGGAGGAAACCAATTAAGAGCATTAACTATGTCACCTTGATCATAGTAACAAAATCAGCAAGAATAATAGTGTAAAAGACAAAATGCATATTGACAAATTCTTAAGAACCAAAATGTACCATCTTTAACCATAGAAAGGAAAAATATAGATAATACAAACACTAAAACTAACCCAGTATTTGTCTACAGTAAATAGTACTCAATGGAACAACTTCACCACCTCTAACAATTTAACAGTATTTAACAGGAATATCATACAGTTAACTAGTTATCCAAAGATACAAAGCTTGATAGTTATACTAATAATGGTAGAATTGGTAGGAAACAAGACAATAAAGTAAAAAGGATTAAAATTTGAAAAATTAATCAATGAAAAATGTGGAAGAAATAGAAGAGTAAAAGCAAAATCGTTAATAAGAAAAAGAAAAAAGAAAAACAGCAACAAAAACAGAAAAATAAAAAAAGATAAGCCAGAAATAATTAAAAGAGCAAAAGAAAATGGAGAGAAAAGAAAGAAAAGAGAAAAACTTCAAAGTCCCCCCATAATATAGTGAAATATACGGCTGGTGCCATTATATTTAGTTCCAATATTACAGATTTTTTTCCTGTTACTATAAAATTATTTTCTCATTCTGAAAGTTCCATCATCAGGATGGGAAGTATAAAGTATTCCTTACTTATGGGGACAAATTGTCAGGAATTTGCTTACTTTATGGAGCAAGTGTTTTACTCTATATTGCCTTGCTATACCAGGTTTTCCCAAAAGCGGTTGAGTAGCCTCAGTGATGTGCACTGTGATCTCCCCTGTGCTGAATCCCTGTGTCTACAGACTGAGGAAAACTGACATTCTAAGTACCCTGGGGGAATTCCACATCAGAATAGACTAATCTCATGTCCTGTGGCTGCCATTGGAACGTAGTTGGAAAAAGCCAAACAACTAGACTCGTAAGTACAGCCTGCCTTGCCATGTTAATATTAAACATTCATGGCTTTAATTTCTCATAATTTTTCATAATGTAATATTGGTAGCATGAATAGGGAATTTTAAAATTGTTTATAAATTTTCATTTTGGAAAATGGAAAGTTCCTGAAGATGTCTGATGTTGTGTTTCACTGCAATTAGAATGTAATTAAGGTCATGGAGGTGTGTACTTAATGCTATTAAAATTGTAAGTTTCTTGTTATACTTATTTTTCTACCAGAAGAAAGTAAAGTACATGGGCATTTAAATATATATATATATATATATATATATATATATATATATATATTAGTTATCTTACATATACATATATACAGATTTATGTCTTTTTTCCTTTTCCCTTCCTTCTTTCCTCCTTTTCCCTTTCCCTAAAATATCTATACTGCTGAATGTATTAGTTTTTGAGAAAGATCAGTTAATACTCATATGATTAGATCAATTTTACATGTCTATATTTGTTAATGCAAACAACCATGCTGAAGGTAACAATACACAATATTACCATTGTCAAGTTCCTATCATCTTGTTTTGTAAACCTATAATGTTACTGTTGTGGATCTGCTGTTGTCGTTTGTTTGTCTTTGCCTTTTGTGTTTCTTATATGTGTCTTTTTTCTCTTAAATAAAATTAAATAAATAAATTATATATATATATATTAGAACAAACCAGTTTTGCCTGAATACAGAAAAAAATCCAAACCCTCTTGTGAACACATTTTAAAATCTTTTCTCATTTTTTCCTTTTGTGTTAGGAAGTCCTTGGAGATTAGAATGACATAGACCAATTTGGGTAATTATGTGCTCTGTGTATTGGGCCTCCACGGTCATAGAGTTGTACATAATCAGCTCCCACCTCTAGCCTTTCAGTTTGATGACTCCAGTTCATTAAGAGCCAAGCTCCCATGGCTGTCTGCATCAGGAAGCACCCATCTATCTTTGCTTTAATTTGAATCCAGAGGACAGAGCCTGAGCTTTCACTGGGCAGCAGACCTAGGTGGATCTTTTGATGTTCTCTTCTTGACTATGACCTCAGAAAAACAGCATAACTGTAAGTGCAGAGGGACCTCATGTACCTAGGAAGGACCCTTGAAAGTACAGCATCCTTACCATAAACACAAAAGGACAGTTTGGGTAGACAGATGGGAAGGTATGAATATGAAAAATATGACATGTCAAATAGAAATTGTATGGTTTTGTAGTGGTAAAAGGAGAACTAGTATTTCAAATTTGCATTCTACACCCTGTTTCTGTTTCCCATTGGTGTCTCATCCATAGCAGCATTTTCTAAGTACTGCAAAAGGATGGCGAAGGTGTGGTAAGGATGTGAAGGAGGAGAACAGTGTGCATAGCATCATGAACTGGTACTGAGGGCTCCCTGTGTGCTATGAGCACTGAGCAGTGTGTTCTATGCAGCTCATTTCATTTCTTTGGTTTTGACTTCCTGTTGCTATGGTGCTCACATTGTTATCCCACATGGAAAACAGACTTAATGAAAGTCACAGCAAGCTGTTAGGTATAAAAATGGTAACCCACACTTAAATTTGTCTGATTCGTGTGATTACAGGCACAGGTCTTGCTTGAGGATTACTCCTGTCAGGTTGTCCGCTTAACAACACGAACAGCCATTTCCCTTTCCTGTCACTCAGGGAAAGGAGTCTTGTCCACTGTCCCAGTCTTTGCTGGGGTTCCTGACAGATCACAGTACAGAGCGATGTGAGGCACCAGCTGCATCCACCACCGGAAAGACAGTTATAGATCACAGACAAGCATCCCAGGAAGAATACACACTTACAAGATGCAACATGTCACGTAGCTTATTTGTTGGAAATCTCCCATCAATATTTTTATATAAATTTTCACTTGTGTGATGCAGAATGAAACACAGGTATTTTCAAATGGTGGTCATCCTAATGCACTAATGGGCTCGTTCAGTATAATTCAACACTGATTTCTCTGCTACCACTCTGCAATATGCTTGGGGAGCTTCCCATATCGTTCTCTGTGCCTGAAATTTTTTCACACAGTCTCAAACACGGATATGTCAAGTCTCAATTTCATTTCCATTTAGAAGATTAAAGACCTAAAATGTAGTAGAAATTCACCTGTGGTTAAGACTTCTGAGCCTTGGCTTAAATGTTTCTGTGGGTTGGGAAACAGTGAAAACTCAGTGCATTGGACAGCATCTGTCAATTTAATTCATAATCCTTTTAGCTCCACTTATTATTTCTTGATGCAGGGCAAGTTTTTAACATCTCTAAGGCAGCATTGGCTTTAGTGTTGATTTCTCTGCAAAACAAATGCACTATGGGCTATACATGAGAAGAGTTGCATATGGGGTTAATGTGTATAATAATAGAGAAAAATACAACTAGTTTTCATTGCTATTAATCATGAAATAATCTTCATACCAATTATGTCCTGTGACCTGAAGTTACTCTATTACTATTTCTGTAACAGGACATTTTATTTTTCTCCTTGTGTAACTATATGCAGATGTTTGGAGAGGAATGATGTGCTGTTCTTTACACCTGATTCCCAAGAACCTATACCTTACCTGGCCAAGAGGAGGCATCAGAAATAAAACCTCTGTTAGTCATTCAAACGATTCTTCCTTGAGCCACAATAATTTTCCTTACTCAGCATCACATAAACATGTTTGCTTAGTTCCTGTCTGCACATCCGTTTCTTCCTCGAATATCCCAGAGGTAGAGACTATATAAAATAACTCTTATTTGTTTCTATGTCACAGACACATGGACCAAATAATCCATTTATTTGCATCTACATTCATGATTCAAAAACACAGTGGAGATATGTTTGGGTTTAAAAAAAAAGCACAAAGAGAAGGGATAAGGTGAACGTATGCCTCAGGCTCAGACGCATTACAGAGCTTCACATCATACCAGGTTCTAGTGCCATTTCAATATGGTTTACTGTATCTCTCAGAAGCTTCCTCCTTCCATAAGCAGGAACTCCTTGTTTTAAAACCAAAAATTCATCATGACTCCCTATTTAATTTCCAAACTTTATTTAGTTGCTACAGATGTGCAGATGGGTGATAGTCTCCTTATTTTCCTTAAACAGTATAATCAGAGAGAGGAGAAATTCACACACAGTTTGCATATGGTAGCAAGTCAGTGAGCAGGACTATGTTCATTTACCATGTGCCCTTGGGAAATTTCCCAAGTTCCCAGGGTCAGTCTCCTCCCTGGGTGAAAGCAGTCATGTTATTCTTTATATGATGATGAAATTTATTTATGTCTTATTTTATGGTGGTAATTGCTGCAGAGACTAGAGAGACATTTTGAAGATATCTCACGAGTAAGTAGATATAAGAGATAATGACTGACTTTTTCAAAAATGAAGCAAAATTTTACATATATTAGCCATTTGAAATCAAAAAAGTACCTCCCACCAATATTTTACTATAGATTTTCACTTGTTCAAAAGAGAAAGAAGCACAAAAATTTTTTTTATTTAAGCCAAGAAAGAAAAAAAAAGAAAAAAAAGGGGGGGGGAGACATATACAACAAAGACAACAAGCAAAAGAGACAAACAAATGACTAGAGTAAATACACAACAGTAACATTGCAGGTTTACAAAACCGGATGATAGAAACTTGACAATGGTTGCAACATTGCGTATCATTATCCCCAAAATGGTTACTTACATTAACAGATATAGACATGCAAAATTGATCCAATCATATGAGTATTAATTGTTCTTTCTCAATGACGAATACATTCAGCAGCTTGTTCATTCTAGTTATCTTACATATACATATACACAGGTCCATATCCCTTCTTCCCTTTTCTCTTTCCGCCCTTTCCCTTCCCAGTCACTTCTGCTCCTTGAGCTGTTTTCACTCCCACGTAGTATTTATTATAGATTGTCGCACTAATACACTTACCAGTTAAATGAAGAATCTCTAGGTAATTGCTTGCATTATTTAAAAGAGACTTAAAACCCTTTGAATACATGGCCGACTTTCTTTCAAGGGCAGCAGGCTTGTATTGTACATGATTTACATGAGCTTTATGTAATTTTAAGTAACTTTGAAAGAAAATGCAGCAAAAATCAATGCTGACCTAAAAACCTCGACAGGAAAATCTATACATAAAATTCATGATAACAGATTTCTTTGAGCATTGGTTAACAAGAGAATGGAATTATAAAGAGATGCCAATTCAAATTTCAAAGGTAATCTTTTAGTCTTTAAAAATATTTGTTGCTATGTAAACATGATTAAATGTGTTAACATGTGGAGAGGTAATATTAATGGAATATTTTTTCTTGAATGAAAGAAAATATTCTAAGTCAGTGGTTCCAAAGCTGTTGTAAGAAAATTAACAGAAGTTCAAAATCTGATTAAAGTGATTGTTCTGAGTCTAAAGTGTCTGGGCTTTTAAAATATCTGTCTGAATGTCTGCCTGACTGCCTGTCTATCTATTTATCTGTCTATCTATCATTTATCATTTATCTATCTACAGCTCACCAGCGATGCAAATTAAATATTTTGAAAATAATTTCATACACCGACCATATAAAGTAGTGAATGTTATCCCCATTTCATAGATGAGAGGGAATTGCTTTAGTTAAAGGTATACTACCACTATCTAATATATCTCATATACTTTTTCTTTTGTACTTGAGTTTTTAGGTGTGAAAGATAATTTTGTGTAGTTCTTTTTCCAATGACCCAACTATAGCATGATGTAACAAAAAAGTGTCCTAAATTTCCTTCGCACAGCTAAAATAAGAGAAATACAAATCATATGTCAGGAAAGACTGATGTGCAAAATCTGTCAGTCAGAATTATGAAGGCTTGAAATCAGTGTGGGTTTTGAGATTTTCATAGCTTCTTAAGTCTTTCTCTAGATGTAGGAAGGCTTAATATGAAGCATATTCTACAGAACACAGAATTTAGAAAAAGAGCAAAGAGGGATACATAATAGATATTTTGAAATAGATATTTTGGAATAATTAAAATAAACTTGTATAAAATGCCAGTTGTGCTTCTTATACTTTATTATTTTAGTCATTAACAAGTACAGTATACATTAATGCCACATTCATAGTTACTATGGCCTAAGATTATGTTCCTATTACTTATATTAGGCCAAGCATTATAGAAATTTATGCTTACCATAAGAAAACAAGAAGTTACATTTTAAATAAGTTGTACATAACAAAGGCTGAGTAAGCTCTTACATCCAGGAAAGATGGAAATAAGAAAATCAAAGAATGTTGAGAGCTTCCTGAGATATGAATGGCTCAATACCATGCATTAACTATTAACTTGTATTTAATATTTAGATAATACTTTCTTAGTTGGTACAGCGATTGTAGACATCTTAAGAGAAATTATCCAGAGAAATTTATTTTCTCTGAAAATGAGGTGTCCTTAAAAGTTTATTGGTTTTCTTCCAACAGAATCATGTTCTAATTTTATTTATTTATTTGCTTATTTTATTTATATATTTTAATTAAGCTTATTTGTTGAATTTAGATATACATAATGACAACATTCATTATAGGAAATTTGTACCTGTACATGGCATATGTGGATTCCTCTTTTTTTCATTTGTAGAAAGAGTTTGGTATATTTTACTAGGGTCATCCTATTCTGAACTCAAAGATTCTAACCTCGCCTCTACAGTGTCTGAAACAGTGCACAGAGCGAGGTGGATAACACACAACTTGGTAATGAAGAGCTCTGAGGATGGGTTTTGTCACATGGATCAATATGTTTTAAGGTTTGTAGACTTCATGTGGGGATACTTTGCTTGTGAATACTTGAATATGAGAGAGCTTTGTATGCTATTCATTCATTTCATTTTTTGAAAAGGCACTCAAGCACTATGGAAATGCATAATCTAACCTATGTCTCAGAATTCCATCTCTTGGGCTTCTCAGAGGATCCAGACAAGCAGTCCATCCTCTTTGGGTTGTTTCTCTCCATGTACCTGGTCACCATGCTGGAGAACCTGCTCATTATCCTGACTCCCACCTCCATACTCCCATGTACTTTTTTCTCTCCAACCTGTCCTTTGTGGACATCTGTTTTGCCTCTGCCATGGTTCCAAAGATGATTGTGGATATCCCAACTCACAGCAGAGTCATCTCCTATGTGGGTTGCCTCACTCAGATGTCTTTTGCCATCATTTTTGGATGTATGGATGACTTGCTTCTGACTGTGATGGCCTATGACCAGTTTGTGGCCATCTGTCACCCTCTGCACTATGCAGTCATTGTGAATCCTCGCCTCTGTGTCTTACTCCTTTTGGTGTGTGTCTTTATTAGCCTTTTGGACTCACTGCTGCACAATTTAGTTGTCTTGCTATTTACTTGCTTTAAGACTGTGGAAATTGATAATTTCTACTGTCACCCTACTAAAATCCTTAATCTTTCATGTTCTAATACCTTGATCAGTACCCTGGTCACATACTTTGTTGGTGCTATATTAGGCTCTCTTCCCATTTTAGGGATTCTTTCTCTTACTGTAAAATTATTTCCTCCATTCTAAAAATACCATCATCAGGTAGAAGGCACAAAGCCTTCTTTACCTGCAGTTTTCACCTGTCTGTTGTTTGTTTATTTTATGGAAATGGTATTGGAGTGTACCTTGATTCAGCTGCATCATATTCTCATGGCAAGGGCATGGCTGCCTCCTTGATGTATATTTTGGTCACTCCTATGCTGAATGCTTTTGTCTACAGCCTGAGGAATAAGGACATCAGTAACACCCTGAAGAGGGTCTATGGTTGGAGAGTCTAATCTCAGGTTGTCTGGCATCCACTTGAAATTGAATTTTGAAAGCCTAGTAAAATGGACTACCACAAACTCACCTGTACACACAATGTTATTGGTCATATGATCTCAGAAGACTGATGTCTTCAATTTCTTTTGTGATTCATGTGAAAATTATAGTAGATTGGGAACTGGTGGAATTTAGGATTTTTTCATTCTGCTGAAAAGTTTCAGTTGGAATGATGAAAGATGGGTAATGCTTTTTATTGTACAAAAATGATCATATGGTTAATATTATCAAACAGTGATTAAACCTGGTTGGAATTACACATTTAGTTATGTATGTTTCACCATGATGAACAACGGGAATAAAAAGTTCAGAACTTATTTAGACAGTATCTTGCTGTGTACCTCATGCCAGCTTTGAACTCACTAGGTAGCCCAGCGATATAGTTTATACATTATGTCAACTTGAGAAGTCTAGAAGCTTAATTAAGTAACTCAGCAGCTCCACATCCTGGGGTGCAGATCACAAGCAGTCACCTGTTCATTGTGTCAATTTGAGAAGGTCAGAAGTTTAACTGAGAGACTCAGCAGGGAGGCAGGTTCTTACTTTGTAAATATCCTCATCCTGTGCAAAGGAAAGCAAGGAGATTTTTGAATGCTACACCTGCCCTGAAGTAGGGGGTGTCCTGTGTACAATATAAGGGAGAAAAAGAGACTTGCTCTTGCCCTTTTTACTCTGACTGTTTTTGCTCGACTGCTGATTTGAAGTGTTGCCCTTGTGCCATGCCACCCTGCCTTGGAGCCAGCTGATTATGGACTGAAACCTCCAAACACTGTAAGATAAATAAACCTTTCTTTCCCTAAATTTGGATGTCATGTGTTTTGTCTCAGCAAAGAAGGAAAAGTAACCAAGACACTCAGGCTGGCCTTTAGCTCAGAAGGGTTCCCTTGCCTACTCCTTAGTGCAGAGATTATAGGTGGTCACCACCATGCCAGGTTCAGGATATTCTGTAAAAGGAAAAAAATAACAAAGCAAATCCTTGAGAGTCCTTATGATTAGAGGTGAACACCATTCCTTTTGTGAACATTCACTTTCTCATTTTTCATCAAATTCCATTAAATTTCAGAAGTCCTTGAACTGGTTGACATTGTCCAACTTGTGTATTTATTAACTGTGTGCATTAAACTATCAAAGTCATATAATAATACATAGATATTCATTTCTCCAAGAAACTAATTTTGATTCTTCTAGTGCAGTTGAGAACATCATCGTATATCTTTCCTCATGAAATTTTAAATGTAAAACCCATGTCCATCACTGTTAATTCTCTGGGATGACCTAGAGCTTTCAGTGGTCTTCAACCATGTTAGGGATGTGAGATTTATAGATTTGGACATAACTCCATAGAAAATCAACCTTATCCAGTAAGTGACATTGCAAAGGATGGATGGAGAAAAGACAGTTGTAAACATTTCTTCTCATCATGAACACACACATGAAAGCTTGGGTAGTGAGATGTACTGATAGAATTTTCCACAGTTTTAACTGTAGTTTGAATTTTGCACTTATTTGTCATGAGCAGGTCAAAGTCTCAAGTTTTTCCTTTTCTATCACCACAGTCCTGTTTTCTGTAGATATCTACTTTATGATAGTACATTTGGGGTGTATGGAAACTCTCTACTCAGCACCTCAAGAAGGATTATGCATATAATGATGAATACAATTACAGCATTGTTAACCAACACTGAGGGATTTGTAAATGGCAGCATCTGGGTTATGTGTTCATGTAAATTGTTTCCTTTTATGTGCATAATATTTCTTAACGAAAACTTTTATATCGTATTTTAAAGTAAAAAAAAAAGCACAGCATTTTTGTGCAATCAACTACAGTTCTTGGGTAGTAAACAGGGAAGATGTGAATACACAAGGCTGCCTGATAACACACACAGGGCATCTTGTCACATGAATCCAGCACACAGTCACTGTAGGGATGACTTCTAAAGCCAGAGGCAAAGATAAAAGATAGAAAAGATCCGTAGTGGTTGGTACTGGTCTCATTCATTTTCTGTACTCTAGGCCTTTCTGGAAGCTGTCAACATCCTTCTGCAATCTTTTGTCAGTTATTGTCAGTCTCAATAAGAGAAATCAACTTGGGATTTGGTTTCATTGTTTCTCTGGAAAGAGTTTAAAGTTTCTAATACGAAAGTGTGATTTAGAACTCTGAACCTCTGCTGGACACATTATGATATTTAGGAAAAATAAAATGTACAGATTGATAGTTTAATTCTGAATCCTGTTTACATTCCTTTATTTCAGCAACATACACCAGGATATTTCTATCTCTGAGACTCAGCTTTGACACTGAAGTTGATTTCTAGTTGGCACAACTGTGTTAAGTATCAATTAAACAGATAATGAATGCTCCTCTTGTTCTTAATAGGTGATGGATATATAATGTAAGGCTAAAATGAAATTCAGATATTATTAATAGAATTGGTGATAAAAGACTCAATTTCATTATACTCTAAGACAATACATGGAATTTGAAGTTGCTGTTTTCCTTTTTCTATAATGGAACATCTTGTAATTGCCTTTGTTTAAGTCTGCGCAGACGTTTGAAAGAGATTAAGGGACTTTAATTTCTGATTCCTCGATTCCTATCTCATTCCTTGCACATAGAAATTAAAAATAAAAATCATTGTTAAACACGGAATAGGGCCTTGCTCCCAAGCAGTGGGTGCAATTACTATGGCTTCCACAGATGTTGCTTTCCTATTCTCACCATCATCCCTCTGCAATGTCCCCTAGTGGTGGAATTCAAGTAACACAATTCTCGTTTGTGTCTATCTTATGGACACATGACCCTTGTATCTTCATTTAACCATGGCTCAGCATTTAAATTTTCAAAGATCAGATAAAAAATTTCATGAGTATAAAAACAGTAACACATTCATAAGGAGAAGGCAGTAATATTGGGAATGGGCCTAAGGCATATTTCAGCATTTTGTATCATTTCACACTCCAGTGCCTGTTCACAATTTCATCCACAAATAAAGTTGCTATTTGTGTAAAGATACCATGCTTTATTTCAAAACATGAATCAGAAAAAAATGTCTTATCTATACAAATTCTAAACTTTCTTTGATTGGTGCACACACTTTGGTGGAGGTGGATAACATTACCTGTATCTCAATCAAGCAGAAACAGCACAGACATTTGGAGAGATTTACACACATTGTGCCTGTGCAGGAGAGGTATGCAGGACTACACTGTATACATTATCGCTAAACATTCAAGTTTCAGACTTCCTTCAGGTACTCACATGTTGTGGAGCAGAGTGTTACTCCCCATAATTCCAACAGGCAGCAAGAACAGAAAAAGGAGGGTAGATTTACACAGTGAACATTTAATGGCAAGTCAGTGGTACACATCTAAACTGGTAGTTTCCTGATTCTTATTCAGTGTTCCTTTTGGAGCTAAATTGTAATACTATGTAAGATATTGCTGAGTCAGTAATCATGCAAGAATTATTACTAGACAAGCTTCGGTGATATTTTTGAAAGTTTGTCTTCAGAGTAATATAATACATTTGATTGACTTGAGTTTTTGATGAGGAAAATGTAAATGATTGATCACAAAACTGAGTGTACTTCAAGTGCGTGGATTCTAACATCCTGCACCCACATGCTATCTGATAATTTCCACTTGCATGATGTGAAGAAAGAAAGAAGAGTTTTTGAAGGACCTCATCATAATACATAACAAATTGCACCATGTGCTTTTATCTGGTAAGGGGGTGCTTCCGTGAACATGTCTGAAGTAGCCATACGTCCTTCACAGAGAGACTTAAATCTACATGTGTCTGTAAACTGGGAAATTCTGGAGCATTAGGTGTTGTGTTATTTATTACTCAGAAAAGTATTAGGTAATTTTAATGTAAGTTTTTAGGAAACTGTCTTATGAATACTAAATCAATATTAAGTACATTTAAGAAAGTGTTGGGAAATCTGTTCATTGTTACCTAAGTGTAAAAAGACACAAGAACATCGAAAGTAAAGTCTCTGCCAAAATTTGACAGTAGTTGCTTTTGGGGGTAGGTACACAGGCAAATGAAATCATGCAGAGGCAGTAAAAACTAAAATTTCATAGATGATTTTAATATAACTATAAAATAATAATACTAATTGATGATTCCAGTATATGCTAAAATGTATAAAATGAATTTTCTTGTATATATTATTAAATGTTTATATTTAATATGGATAATGGGTATTTTAACAGTAATAGGTAACACTAAGAAGTTACTTTATAAATGGAAAAATACTCTAAGTATATGGTCTCCCATTGTGGTGTAAGACAGAACTATTAAGAACTTCAAATGAATCGCTTCTCGGCCTTTTGGCTAAGATCAAGTGAAGAACTTCAAATGAAAACATTGTGAATAAACACTTGTAAAGTCGAGAACACATTAGCCGGGTATCTAAAAATGTATCCAGGTAAATATATTGGGTACATTTTTAAATACCAAGATCCTATGTCTTTGCAATTTTGAAGCACCTTTTGTGCGTGCTGCTCTAAACCAAGTATTTTCTCCATTTAAAGAGGAGGAGACTGTCAGGGGTGTTCACATTATTTCCAGGAATTTTCTATTGGCATTTTTCCCTAATGGACACATAGTAGGAGCAGAATAATAAATGTTTCCTGAACTAAGAGCATTGAAATAAAGTTACCAATTAAAGACTATCCCTCAAATAGATAGTGCATTGGGTGAGTGCAAGCTTTTGATGTAGCTGTGCATATTTCATGGAGAGTCAAATCTGCATGTTGATGTAAACTAACATATTGTAAGAGCAAGAGGAATTGTGATGTCTGCTATTGGGATGGGCTGTAAGTGCTTTTTGGAAAGTTTTAAAGAAAACACTTTATGGTACATATAGAAATACTGACATATAAATATTGGGAAGAAAATCTCCCCACCAAATTTATGACAGTCATTTTCTTTGAGAAAGAAGAATGCAGGTGAATGGAATCATGTAGACAAAAAAATTCACATTTCTTAGGCAATTATTCAAGTTGTGATAAATATTAATTAAGATACAATAAATGTTTACATTTTCAAAGTGTTTTATTGACAGTAAAAACATGCAATATTAATTGACCATTTATACATGCCAGTATCTATTTAAGGCCTTAGTTCTCAATCCTGACTGAAGAAAAAGCCATGAAGAACTTCAGATGTAGATATTGTGATTAACTAAATTTTATTTTAGAACATGGTATTCAGATATGTCAAGTAAATGGACCAAATCCCCACAAAGGATGTCATCATCATGTACTGCAAACATGCACTAATAAAAATAAAAACTGAAAAAGCATGGTAGATAAAAGAATAAACACAAATCTCCCTACTCAGAGAAACACAAATGCGATGCTTTCTCTCAGTCCTGCTTACACTGCAGTTAGAGTGCTGGCATTGTTCTGTGTCCCTTCTTCCAGCAGCAGCCATGAGCATTCAGCTCTGGTGCTCTGTGGTAGTCATGAGGACTTTTGTGTCCCCATCAGGGTTGGAGCTCTTTTCCCTCCAAGGACTTGCTCTTTTGCCTCCAAGAGACTGAAGGGCATGGAGGGGTGGACAGATTGCTAATATGGTTTCTCACTCTCTCTGCAGGCAGAGGTCTTCTGGATTTCATCTGGGCTCCTGTGTGTCACAGGTTTCTGCCTCTGTCTTATGATTGGACTCCTTCAACTGCAACAGAGTGGGCAGGACACAGCAGAACTTGTCCCATGCCCAGTCTTCTCTGAATACTTAGTGGGATTTCTTCAATCTCCATCCCCTTTCTTACATCATATTCCCTGTAGGTGCTTACGTCTGCTCTTACTACCACACTCTGATTCAGCACACCATGTCAAGCTTTCTCTCTGTGCTTCACTTCCTTGGTTTTCCTCCTACACCAAACTCTTGGTCCACAGCACACAAAAAATCTCTATGTAGCCAAAGAACACCATGGCATTTCAAGCTTGACAGAATAGAGTCATTCAGCTTAGAAATTAGCAGTCTTAAGGAGATCATAGGAGGAAGTTTACATAGGTGCAGAGCTCAACAGCTTTCAGTGGGTGTTTGGAGAAATCCTGCATGGGTATTTAGCTCAGCAGCATTTGAAAGTTAGTCTAGGGGCTGAATCCTACATGGACATAAGGTCGACAGTGCTTGGTGATGGGGGAACTGGTGGTAGAGTAATGACCTGGCACTGCTGTAGTGTCTTTATTTTCTCTAGTCTGGATCACGTTGGTCACAGCCACACTACATCCCTGCAACTTCCACTTTCCAATGGATCACTCAGTGCCTGGTCCTATCTCCCCAACTAGGACTGTGAATTTGATCTTCTCTGCCTCTAGAGTTTACCAGTCTTAAGGCAGTAACTGTCCTCTGAGTGATTTTCCAGTGTCTGCTTTCCTTAGTGCCATGATGTGAGGGTCCCTCTTGTGTGAATATCTGTCTTTCTGAGCTCCATTTCCCAGGGAGACAAGAGGAAGAGAGTTTGAACAGTGAGTACCAGGAGACGTCTGCTAGACTGGACTCTAGCCACTGCCCAGCAGCCACTGCTGCCCTCTGATCATTCCTTTCTTAGACTTTTCATAAAATTGTCTACGTACTGGACCTAGGATACATGCAGCCCTGGAGTCCAAAGACAAATCTGTTTTTTTCTTATTCAAACTTGGTATAAAATTCATCTAGTAGTGTGGGGAGCCACATAAAAGGTCACCTTGGGCATGTGGGACGCAGCAACTGTAGGCCGGACGGAGTGTAAGCGAGGCCTTGGGGAAGGAGCAAAGCCTGAGCTAGATTACCCCTCCCATCGAGTAAGCCAAGATGGCGACCATATCCTGCTTCC
>RJWM01034995.1:0-13267 GCA_004363535.1 Dasyprocta punctata | reverse complement strand
TGGCTTGCAGCTTGCAGCCGCCATGAACTGTAACCCTGTCATCCCATGCTGCCTTGGAGCCCACTTTATGGACTGAAACTCCCGAGAAACTGTAAGAATAAACCTTTCCTTCCCTAACTTTGGGCGTCAGGTATTTTGTCTCGGCAACGAGCAAAAAGTAACTAAGACAGTTGATATACTTCTACACTGTAAACTCTTTGTCCTTCTGTTTCCATATTGTATCCTTTGGAAGAACTGTAACATATGTGCTGCTGAATGAAGCACATACAGTTCTTTGGAAGAAAGTTACTTTGTGCAGTCACCGCTTAAGGAGTAGAGAGATATTCATTCCTTCTCCAAAGGTACCCTTGTTTTCAATCTCTGTGCACTTCCTCCTATCTTACAATATCCTCTCTAGATCTTGTTTGTACTCTAAACTACTAACCATTTCTCTGGTACCCTTTATAGCAAAATTCCTCACAGGGGCTATTTATCATCAGATACCTTAATTCCTCTTTGAACTTTGTCCCTCAGGCTTTCATCCTCTACTTCTCCCTTTCAAATTCCTCCTTATCATGGCTGAATACAAGAATCAGTTTTCAGTCTTCATCTAATTTGACACAATTAATCACTCCTTTCTCCTTAAAACACAGTCCCTGCTTCTAGAATACAACTCTCCTTCTTTGTTTCTCTTCTTACAGTCTTTTTTATGTTTTAGAATGCTTCTGAGTTTAACCCATGGACTATTTTTCTTCTATTTATTTATAGTAACCACTATCTTGTAAATTCCATGTACATGCCAATAATCTCCAAATTCCTAGTCTTGATCTGTCTCTTGAATGTCAACATCACTCATCTCTTTGTGTATTAGATACTTCTAGTTTAACATTCCAGAAATTCCATTCCCCCCATCTCAGTTAATGGCAAGCCCATCCTTCATTTATTTAGGCCAAAATATTGCACTTGTACTTCCTACTTTGTTTTACAAATCACATCCTGTCTCTCAGTAGTTGATGCTTTGACTCTGACTTTAGGAACTATCTGATCTGCTGTTTATCACTGCCACCACAGCCACGGTGGCCCCAGCTACCATCATATCTCACCTGAGTTACTTTTGTAGTCACCTGACTGGACTCCCGACTACTGCCCTTGAGCTTCTCAAGTCTCTTTCCTGCACAGCAGTCACCAAGGTTGTTAAGCCAGTAAAGTGTGTGATAATAATATTCTATTTAGAACTCTCTGGAAACTTTCCAACCCACTCAGAATAAACACCGAACCTCTATACAGCTTCTCCAACTTCCTTCACCCTCTTGCTTGGTCTACTTTACTCATAATATCCTCCTTGTTCCTTGAATACACGAGGAACGTTTTTCCTGTAGGCAATCTTGAGGTTTGCTTCTTCACTTGCTTCATATTTTTCCTTAATGGTCACCCACCCCGACCTGTCTTTTAAAATTGATATCCCTCTTCCATTCCTTATGGCCTTTCCCTCTCCTGCTTTGATTTTTCTCGATATCATTTATCCCCTCACACACTCCATGCTTGTTTATTGTTCATTTAGAAATAAGCTTCATAAGACAGGGATATCAGTCTGTATTTTTGAATGAACTAACGAATAGTCAGATGTCTATTAAACTTCCAAAAGTAGCCAGGCATGGTAGACTGGAGCAGGAGGATTGCAAGTTCCAGCCCAGCCAACAATTTTAAATGAAACCCTGGCTCAAAACAAACCAGTAAGCTGGGTACGGTGGCACATGCCTTTAATCCTAGCACTCAGGAGGCTGAGGCAGGAGGATCGTTGTGAGTTTGAGACTAGCCTGGGCTACAAAGTGAGTTCAAGGCCAGCCTGAACTGCATAATGAGACCCTGTCTCAAAAAATAGGACCAGGGATTTAGCTCAGTGGCCTAAGTACCTGCCTGGCAGGTGTAAGGTTGTAAGTTCGATCCCTGGTACCAAACCAAGCCAAACCAAACCAAACCAAACAATAAAATGGAATGTAATTAGTGAGAAGGCTTGATTTCAATCCCCAGCACTACTAAAAATATAACTAAAGCCTTGATGGGCAAAGTCTTAGACAAAGCCTTGTACTATGTATAACAACATGGTTCCTGGTTGTACAGATTTATGAATTTAGTGTAGCCAATAGAAGGCTATAAAGATATTAAGCCAAGAATACATGGAAAAATAGCATTAATCAATCATGTAGGTATGAAATTACACAGCCTCTGAGTTGTAGTGTGAAACACTGATACTGAGCATAAAGTATTCTTGAATTTTCTCCCAGAAGTAATAACTTTTAGGTTAGAGCCTTACCTTGGTCTACAACATACTTGAAAAATCATGCACAGCCTTCCTTACCCCCAGTTATGGAATACGAATCTTACTCAGGTGTGAAATACAAGGTACACATGAGCTTAAGTGTAGAAAATTATTTTATTCACTAGTAGGTTTTAATACAGGGATGTAGCTAAATTTCATTTTTGAGTTTTGCTTTACTTTTTTTGGAATTAAAAAATGTGTTTAATCCTGAAAGTTCTTTTAAAAGATTGGTTTTTTTTATGTGTATACTTTAGAAGAGAGGCATCTTTCTGTTTCACACTACATTATCTGGAAACAGACTTCGCAAGAATGCTGTCTTGATTTCCTAGGGGTTTTAGAATGTGGTTTTATGCAAATACAAAGGTACCAAGAAGGGGTTTGTTGCGTTAGTCTGAAAAACCCCTTCAGGGACATACTTGCGTGTGATATCTGCAACTGAGTTCCCCAGTGGTTAACACTGTCTCCACTGTCCTGCACTCTCAAAACAATCACCAAAGACCTCTGATTGTCTAGTAATACTGGCAAAACAATCATTATCTTCAGATAAACTGGTCGCTCAACTTTTCAAGTTGACTGTTTGGCTTATATTGTGCTAACATGCCTTTCAAAGAAAGATTTGCTTCCAAAAAATGGTTTTAAGCAATGATTAACCATAGTTTATTTATCCTGATTTATCTTTGTAGTTTAGAGTTAGAATAGTCCTAACTTTAACAGCACAATTAGTCATTGGCATTTTCCTCTGTATTTTCATGTGGTTTGTGCTGTGCATAAACAAAGTCCTGTATTCTGGAAGGAAGCAGGTTAGGAAGGATTGGAGAAAACTATGAATATTGAAGAATGTAATTAACATATCAAGATTTTGCATTCCTGTTGCATCATACTGGAACTGTTATTTTATAGAACTTCATTTAAATGAATTACAGATTTTATAGATGCTAATGATATTCTTTAGTGGCACTTCTATTCAAAATGCAGTATCCTTAGACAAGAGCTCTTAAGGTTGCATCATGAATTGCCAGTTAAAGAAAGAGAAGACATGTCTTTTCCTGTCTAGGAGGAGATCCATGTGTGTGAGCAGTACCCATTTTAACTGAGTCCTGGTCAGTGGACTGCTAGGATTAGAAAAACACCTTTGCCTGAATTAGCTTTCAGTAGATTTTAGTGCAAACAGACTCCTTTTTTCCTGGCCAGTGTTAGGGAGCTAAAAACTCCAGCTTTTTGGCATCTGTTCATTTGTGCTCCAATTGAATCTCAGAAGTGTGCTTAAGGAAAAGTGGCTCATGTTAGCAGTTTCTCAGCCAAATCACAGAATAAGAGCACAGGGCCATAGTGTGCTGCCCTTTTTTTTTTTTTTTTGATCCCGGGGGTCGAACTCACAACTTTGTGCCTGCCAGGCAAACGCTTAAGCCAGTGAGCTAAATCCCCGGCTGCTGCCTCATTTTTTAAAGAGGTTTTTATTTTTGCCGTATTGGTAATTGAACCCAGGACTTAACACATACTAGGCAAGCTTTTACTGCTGAACTATATCCTCTAGCCTTTTTTCTTTGAGTCAGGGGCTCACTAAGTTGCCCAGACTGGCCTCAAATTTGCAGTCCTCCTGCTTCAACCTTCCAGAGTGTTGGCTTGTGCCACCATACCTGGCTAACCTGGTGTACTTTTAAAGGGAAATTCAGAAACTAGGAAAAGAAAAATGAGGAATGAAATTATATGGGAAAGCCGATAACCCCGGGGTTGGTAAAGTTAACTATTTCTCACAGTAGTAAATGGTTCCTTTACTACTGTGCAAATTGTATGAACTATAAAATGTTTGTAGTTTTCTATGTGTAATTATTTCGTATGCATTTCCTATAACTATCACCACCAGATGAATCTTCCAAAAGAGTCATCTTTATATCATTTTTCAGAATTCCAAGATTGGTCCCATTGCTTTCAGAATGACATTTACATTATTATTATCATCATTTTGCTTTTTGAGACAGGGTCTCACTGGGTAGTTCAGGCTGGTTGTGAACTCACTATGTAGTCGAGGCTGGCCTCAAACTCATGGCGATCCTCCTTCCTCAGCCTCCAAAGTACTGGTTGTGTGCACCACTGTGCCCGGCTTGAAGTTGAAATTCTTATGTGAACATTTAGGGACTCTTTCAGCAAGTATAAATTGAACATCTGTATGCTAATCATGTTCCTGGAGATACAGATTTTTAAGAATTGGTTTCCCTTTAGAAATACTCATAGATTTAAACTTGATTAAGCCTGTAGAAGCCACCCCTGTAGGGACCCTTCCCTGGTGTCTCACCTTTACTTAGAAACCTGTCCCCATCCCCAACCACACTTGGTGCCTGTGATTACTGTGCCGCTTGCACAGTGTAGATACCACCAAATAGCTGAATGATACTGATTTGCAGTATTCCCTGAAAAGCTTCTAGAAATAAAGTATTTATGTAAAAAAAAAAGCCTCGACTAAAAAGACAGGCAATATATACAGTCATTTTGTCAGTATCCTCAGAGGATTGGTTCTGGGACCTGTGCAGGTAGCAGACTCCACTGATGTCTAAATTCTTTACGTACACTGGCAAAGGATTTGAATACAACCCAACACATCCTGTCATGTACTTTAATAAATCCTCTCTAGATTACTTATAATAACTAAGGCAGTGTAAATGCTAGAAAAATATTTGTGATATTCCTGTTGCTTAGGAAAAATAACAGGAAAGTAATCTGCTCATGTTTAATACAGTTACAAGTTTTTAAAAAATATTTTTGATCTGCATTTGGTTGAACCCAAGGATGCAAAACACACAGATATATATGAAGGGTAACTGTATTAATTAGAATTGCCCCATCTTGCTAATATTTTTACTTTAAAGGTGTCATCTCTTTCTAGTAATAAGCCATGTAAAACCATATACTGGCATTTGGATAGTTCTTTTTGTGAAATATTATCTCTTCAAAGAGATGAGAAGCGAACATATTCTTGCCAGAATTTAAAATAAGGAGAGACAAAGACATTCCAACTTCATGATGTCAGGCTTTTTTAACATCTTGAAATTACAATTACTGCATACTAGTTGTGCTTATTAATGGGTTCCATTGTGACTTTCCATACATGCATATAATGTACTTTGATTGTATCAATCCTCGCTACTACTCTTACTCCTTACTGCTGACCTCCTTCCCCTTCTCTAATGGGCATCAGTTCAAACATTTTATTGCAACTCTTTTTTTTTCCTAGATATGCACTCAACTAGAAAGTCTCATTTGTCTTCTCTTATTTGATGTGTATTCATGAAGATTGCCACTCCCTTTTGCTGTATTGTGGGATAAGATGTGACTGAAGTCTGGCAACCATAAGGTCATGAGTTTGATCCCCAATACCCCCCCCCACAAAAAAAAGTGATTGAAGTCATAGAAAATTTAGTGTGAAACTGTGTGTATTAACCAGGGTAGAATGTTATGATGTAATGAAAAGTACCACTAAAATCTCAGTGGTTTTACATAGCAGAAATTTGCTCTTTGTTCTTTGGAAGAGCCCTGAGAACCCAGTAAATCTCTCCTCCATGTGGTGGCCCAATATTCCAGGCTGCTTCAGTCTGGACACCACCATGGCAACCTGTGCTTCTCCTGTTGCTGTGGGTGGGCTAGGAACCTAGTTCTTCAGTACTGCAAGAGAGATATATACATGCCTAACTTTACAGGGGAGGAGAATGTAATCCTCCATAATGGGGTAGCGGACTGGAAATATTGGTGAGTCTTGGTAATGTCTACCAAGTCAATTTTTGGCTCGAAGAACAGGGTGCTATAGTGATTCTATACTGTGAACTTTTTTAACTTTCAGAATTTTCTCAGAGGCTCACCAGGAGCATAAAGTAAATTGAATATTCTAGCAAAGCCTTGTAGAACTGAAAATGTGGGGGTGGAGGATGCCACATTAAAGCAGAAAATACCTGCCTTTCTTATGTGCTGATTTCAAATACCATAACTGGTATAGCAGCTCTCTAAGAAATTGACAAACTTGGGACTCTGAGGCAGCCTTTGAGCAGAAAAAAAGTTCCATAAGCTTATTATTTTTCTCAGATCTGAGCATCTGGGTGCCTTCTAAAAGAGTATCAGCTTTTGAAAAAATCGTTGGTAGATAAGGAACTCCTTGAATGAGGTTATCTTGGTGTCAGAAGGAAAGGGTGCTGAGTTTGTATAACTAGTTATGGTGGATTTTATGCTCAGACCTATCTCTGGGAGCCTAAGGTTTATAGGTGAAGGTAAAGGTATGAGGGGATGCTGCCGTTACTGTCAATGACCCACAAATATATTGCTAATTTTAGAACTCAAATTATTGAGCTAACCTAGGAATATTTTTACAGGAACAAGAAAGCTACCTTTTCTATCATTGCCATCTCTCCCCCTCTTTTGCCATACAGAAAACTTTAAAATTTGGAAATTGGCAGTAAGGCAAAATACATTTTCACTTGAAGAATCCTGGTAACTTGAGGCACCATAAAAGCTCATATACTCTCAGAAACACTGTAAGATATTTGTACAAGGCCCTAAACAAATCATGAACACTGAAAAGTGTAATATTTTAGTGAACCATTTGCTTTACTCTACCCAGATATTGGCTTTTAATTCCTCAAAAACAAGACAGGGTGGTACAAACATTTAAAGCACTATTGCACAGAAAAACTTCAACAGCTGAATCCAAGTATGTTAGAAATGAATAAAAACTGCACTGAAGGCTTGAAAAAAGAGAGTGTTTAACTTTAGAAAACAACATCTTAATTGGATGTTCTTAGGCTAAGGACAAAAAGAATGATTGCATTCTGACCTAGTTAATGTGCTTCTCATAGTGAGAAAGAGCAATTCCTCAAGTACTTTATGCAGTGTAGAATTAAACAAGAAAATATATTAGTGTGCATACATGTATTTCCTAGCTCTGTCTAACCATTGTTAGAGGGCCTACGATCTATAGAACCCTGGCCACGATAGGCACATCTAGCACTTGGACATTAGCTTCTAAACACAATGTTCAATAAAGAAATTAAGGATCTTTGGCCAAGTAACTAATTCCAGTGTTGGGAAGGAGAAATGCAAAATGAGCCTGGAGCACCTTGTAGAGCCAGAAAATAAAAATGTGCTTTAAAAAAAAAGAATATGTCAGAACACAGGAACCAACCAAAATGAATAAAGCTATAACAACTTTAGTAATGACAAAATACTGATTGTATTGAATCTTAACTATCAGAATAAAATATCCATTAGTCTGTACCAAGATAAATAAAAAAGTTGAGTGATAAAATGAAAAAGATACTCTTTATTATATAAAAGTTAAAGTTAATGAAAATAGAAGAAAAAATAATAGAACATCACCATTAAACAAATAACAGTAATAATTGCAATAAACAGTGTCCACTGATAGGTACAGATATTTTGGGTCAAATCTGAGAACTGATGTATTTCCATAACCTCAAAACACTTCCTCCAATACTAATTATGAGGAGGAGAAAGATAATTTTATTTTATTTTATTTTATTTTTATTTTTATTTAAGAGAAAAAAGACACAGAAAAGAAAGACAAAAAGCAAAAGGGACAAACAACAACAACAAATCCAATACAACAACAGTATAGGTTTACAAAACAAGATGATAGGAATTTGACAATGGTTGCAATATTGCATATCGTTACCTTCAAAAGAGTTGTTTAGATTAACAGATATAGATGTAAAATTGATCTAATCATAGGAGTATTAACTTTTTTCAATAACTAATATGTTTAGTAGTATAGTCATTTTAGCTATCTTATGTATACATATATACAAATTTATGTCTTTTTCCTTTTCCTTTTCTTCTTTCCTGTTTTCCCCTAACCCAATTAGTTTTGCTCTTTGAGCAGTTTCTTATGCTTACACAGTATTTATTATAGATTTTGGGTTGTATATACTTTTTCAGTTTCTTATACTAAGGAGACAATATGATATTTACACATGTGAGTTTATTTCACTTATGAGTGTGGTCTCAAGTCATGTTCATTTACTTATAAAAGTCTTGATGCAATCTTTCTTGATAGTTGAGTAGTACTCCATTGTATAAAAATACGACTTCTGAGAAAGATAATTTTAGATACCACTTTAACCAGGTGATCTAGGTAAGTATTAATGGTGATGACCTCCATACCACAAACCATTGGCTATTATGCACTGAAAAGGATGCTATCATTTCACTGTCCTAAAAAGACTGAGTAATCATAGATTGGAGGAGATTTAGAGGAGAAATGACTAAATGAAATGTGGGAAGCTATAAGGTCTGTGAACATAAAAATACATTAGGGGAACTATTGAAATTAGAAAAAAGTTTGCAATTTAGTTATTACTAATTCTGGTAATTGTACCATGGTTAGTAATGTGAATATTAGTAGAAGGTGGGTAAGGAATATTTGATACATTAGTTCAAAATAAAATTATAAATAAAATGAAATAGGTGACAAAAGACATATTCCAATAAAAATATAAACTATTATTTGGTTCTTCCTGTTGCAATTTCTATAGCAGAGAGACTTTCAAACAGCTGGCTGGATGTTCGTCACATTGAAAAATATGTAGACCAAGGTAAAAGTGGAACACGAGAATTACTGTGGTCCTGGGCACAGAAAAACAAGACCATCGGTGACCTTTTACAGATTCTCGAAGACATGGGGCATTATCGAGCTATTCACTTAATTACAGAGCACGGTAAACACATTCTTAAAATATGGCTGTTGATCTATCCTACAAGAATTATAATTTGTAAATGGAAATTATGTATTTTGCCTAAGACATGAACTCATCCTGTTTTGTCTCAAAATTGCTTGCCTGTCACTTTCATCTGCAGAGGACTTTGCAGCTTCATATGTGTGTATATGCTTGTGCATGTGTGTGACTTTTTTTTTTTCTCATATTGCCTGATCTATACAGTGCATTCTTTTCTACTGCTTTATAGGTTTTTTTTTACTTTTAGAAACAAACTACTGGCTTTAAAAATGTGTCATTTCTAATAGCTAAGCGAATCAGCTCCAAAAATTTGAAAACTCTTTCAATCATAACAAGATCATAATATTTGTTTTAAATATATCCTTTGTTGTATTATGTAATTAGAATTTAGAAATATAATTGGTTTTTCCCCATGTATTTCACTGCAAATGGTAACTCCAAAATGGACTTTTATTTTTATTTTACTTTCACTGCTTTTATTATGCCACTCTTAACTCTGCATTACTTTCCTGTCATCATTCCGTAATTCTTCCCTATTTGTCTGTTTTGATTTTGATAAATAGATCCTATAAAATTTTCTTCATTTTTTATTTGTTAGTGAAATAGTCTCCTACCATCATCTGTTTTCTTCCACTTGCATTTATTTACTGCAACAGTAATAATTTTGAGTGATGTTGGGAATTTGTGTTACGGACTCAGGACTCTTAGGTTGAGCACTTTTGAATCGATGTCTTTTCTTTGGCTCACTATATCCGTATTTTTAGTTTTGTGTATTTGCACACATCTTCTTTGGTAACTTAGTGTATAGGAACCTCTCCCTTATTATGCAAAGAAGATTTGCACATACAAGGATAAATCATGAGCACTATGTACTAGAAAATTATAGCTTCAGAATGAATTTTATTTTGAAATTTTTATGTTGATGGGATATTAGTTCCTAATAGGTTTCCACCATATTGTCTATATAACTTGTCTAATCATTCCCTTAACCTTTTGTCCATTCTTTATTTGGTTTAATACAACAGAATGCTTCATTCTGATTCTGAGCAACTGAAATGTAGCAGTCCATGAGAAATGCAAATGACATGTCTTTTTATTATCTGAGCATTTTCCGATCACTGAAGCCACCCACAAGGCTTGCTGTTCACAGTATAAATCTGTACCAGTTTAATGGGACACATGGGTCTGTTTTATACTTCAGTGTTTGGAATAGATTTCAGGGTATATTTTCACTCTGTGTTATTTATGCAGCAGAGAGTGGTTTAACTGTAAGTAGACAAAATTTCTACATTCCTGGTTGACTCTTAGTCTGTTTCAACGTTGATTTTTTTTTTGAATATGAGATTAGCTGTTGGAAAGATGATTATTTACTGTTCTAGTACAAGAAGTTAGGTAAATTCAAGATGAATAGGAGAATAATACTCTATTTTACTAAAGAAAATGCTATTGTTTAATTGGAATTTATTGAGTTGATACCTTGAACTAAGTGATAATCTTGAAGAAGTTCATTGTAGTTGGGTGTGGTGGTACATTCCTGTGTACTTTGTGAAGTTAAGGCAGGAGGAATACAAGTTCAAGTCCAGCCCAGTCAATTTAGTGATTTAGAGAGAACTCGTCTCAGAAATCAAAAGAAAAAAGAGGCTTGAGAGACAGCTCAGTGTGAAGGTCCTCAGTTCAGTCCCTAGTACCAGACCCCCTTGCCTCCCAAAATTGTACAGGTTGTCAAAAGTGAAATGTGATGATTCATTGGAAACATGTAGCCTGCTGAACAGATCAAGTTGTAGCTAGTCCTTGTAGCTCCTTCCCAAATTAGGATTTGGAGCTTCTAATGAGAATGCATAAAAAGATTTAGTCATTCTGTGCTGCTACCATGGACAGATTTATTAGTTATGCATCTAATAAAATTTTGCCTACATTTCTTTAATTTTTGTCCTATTTGGTGGAATGACTTTTAGAGGAATGCTTGTTCACATTGTAACTTCCAGGTGTTTCTTTCTGGATTTGAATTGTCTTCCAAATCTTACTGAGAAAGTCTTTGTATTTCCACCCAGAACTATTCCTGCAATTCAGGTTGCTACTGCTAGGTGGTTTATTCACAGCCATAAACCATTCCCTCAGAGATCAGGACATAATCAAATTGTTAAAGAAATTAGAATCTTCAGTTACTGTTATTATGTTTTCTCATAGTCATGTCTTTACATGCAACATTTTTCTTTTGTATTTCAATGATCAGTTGTTTTCCAGTGTAACATGAAATCTACAGCTTTCTACTAGCTTCTCAGAAGAATCATTTTGAATCTTTCATTTTATGACTTTATTAACAACAAAAGGATGATTGCTTTCAGTGCCTTTATAGTGCCCCAAATTCAAATTTTGTTCTATGTGACATACCTAATTCTGGATATCTAGTTGCTTTGGCTAGATCTTTTAGTATAATCTTTAGGGGAAAACAGTCTTTTAAGGTATGATGTTAACTGTATGGGTTTTTAATAAATGCCCTGTATCAAATTGATTAAATTCCCATCTATTCTTAGGGTTTATTTACTGATTTTTATCATAACAAGAGTATTAGATTTTGCCAAATGCTTTCCCACAATCTCTTGAAACGAACATACAGTTGTGTCCTTCTTAATTAATCTGGTATGTTACATTAATTTTCAGGTATTAAACCAGTTTTTCACATCTTGGATAAATCTAACTTGATTGTGATATATAATCTTTCTTATGTGTTTTTCATTTTAGTTTGCTATTATTTTGTTGAGAATTTTTGCATGTACATTACTAAGAAATCTTGCTTTGTACTTTCCTCATAATATCTGTGTCTGGCATTGGTATCAGAATAATACTGGCCTCACTGAATAATTTAGGAGTTTTTCTGTCCTCTTCTGTTTTTGAAGAATTTGTGTAGGATTTGTGTTAAACATTAAATGTGTGATAGAATTAATAAGTGAAGTTATCTGAGCCTGGGTTTTTGTTTATGGGAAGTTTGTGATACTAATTTAACCTCTTTGTATGTGGGTTCAGATTGTTACTTACTGAGTTAGTTTCACTAATTTGTGTCATTCTAGGAATTTATCCATGTCATCAAAGCTATCTAATTTTATGGCATACCATTATTCATAGAATAACTTATAGAAGTTTATGATTCTGGTTTCGGTGAGCTTGGTGTCCTTCACTTTACTGATTTGTGTCTTCTCTCATTTTTTCTTGGTCAGTCTAGTTAAAACATTGTCCTTTTTTTTTTAAATCTCTTTTCAAAGCACTAACTTTTGTTTCATTGATTTTCTCTTTTGTTTTTTATTCTCTATTTTACCTCCATGCTGATCTTTATTATTTCCTTCGTTGTGCTCATTTCAATTTAATTTGCTTTTCTTTTTCTACTTCCTTCAGGTGAAAATTTAGGTGACTGATTTGAGATATTTCTCCTTTTTTAAAGAAGGGATTTGCAGTTACAAATTTTCCTATAAACCCTGTTCATGTTAGGTTTTGGTATGTTGGGTTTTCATTTTCATTCATCTCAAAGTATTTTCCAATTTACCTTGTGAATTCTTCTTAAACTCATTGATTACTTACGAATATCTTGTTTAATTTCTGTGTATTTGTGACTTTCCCAAATTTTCTTCTGTTGCTGATTTCTACTTTAATTACTTTGTGGTCAGAAAATATACATTGTTTGTAGTACGTAATGAATGCATTCATTGTGGATCATCATACTAATAAAAATGAATTTAAAAAAAGAAAATATATTTTATATGATTTCAAACCTTGTTTAATTGTCTATTATCTGACCTGTTCAAGAAAATGTCTAGATGCACTGGAGAACAATGCATATATTCTGTTTTGGATGGAATGTTCTGTAGGTGTCTCTAAGGTCTAGTAGTTTTATAGTGTTATTTAATAAGTTTTGTAATTAGTTGTGTTTGTTGCTAGTTTTCCAAGCAAAATAAGAAACACTAGAACATAATCTTAGAAAAACTGGGAGGTGAAATAAAAATCTTCTGAAGTCTGAATCAAAATGTTAGAAATGACAGTGAAACAAGAAGATGTTAATCTTTTGTAGAAAGTAATATAGATTCCCTCAGTTCAGGCAGAACTATAAAAAACAAAATTATAGTCTATATTTGGGAAGGGGTAATGAGTATTGATGGTTGATAAAATATACACATTCACACACAACCACATATAATACCTTTGGCATAAAATGGTATACAAATAAACTAACCCACAGAGATCT
>RJWM01034994.1:0-19044 GCA_004363535.1 Dasyprocta punctata | reverse complement strand
TTTCTTAAGTACCTTTAGTTACACTGTCATAGCTTGACATCCTGAATCGATTCGAAATGTTCACCACCCATGGACGTTTTGGTTTTGGCAAAGAGCTGTGAGCTGCACGGTGCCAGACTGGTGGATAAGGTGGGTGAGAACTCACTGTCATGTTTTCATGAGCTGCCTTTCTATCAGATGGCATCACTAATATCAGCAATATTACCGTGGGTGTTATTTTTTTTATCACACTTCATAAAGACAGTCATGGATGAGACCTTCCAGAAATGCTTTGGGAAGTGGCAAGTTAAGTGTCAAAATGAGGGAGAGTGTTGTCATGGGATTAATGCCAATGTCTTTCACTGTAATAATTTAGTCTTTTAAAATTTAAACACCATGCTTTTCATCAGCCAGTGTGCAAGAAGCCAAATATTTTTGTCAATTTTCAGTAACAGAAAGACTGTCCCAAGCTTTCTTGTTTGTAGACAATGGAAAGTGAAGAAAAATTATTTTAGATACCACTCAGTTATCAGGGAAAGAGAGGTAAACTAAAGTGAACAAGTTAAGAGACTCATGAACTCCACTTGGAGCTGGTTTACCAAAGGGTGGGGACAGAGTGGGGGCAGGGTACTCATCCGCTGAACTGGATGCCCTGCATGCAGAGGTCAAGTGCTCCTGCATGAATCACAAAGTCAATGTGCAATTTAGAGTTTGGTTACAACTTTTTTTCCATTTTTTATATTGAGTGTGCTTATAAACTAAAAAGAAAACTATAGACCAATCTTTTTAATAAACATAGATATAAAAATCCTCAACATGATATTAGCAAGTAGAATGCAGCACATTATCAAAAAATTGATACACCATGATCAACTAGGTTCCCAGAGATGCAAGGACAATTCAACATATGTAAGCCTAAAAATGTAATACATCACATTGTTGCTAGTCTCATGCTGTACTAAATGTATTCATGCCTCTCTGGTATACAAGTCTGTTAAGATGCAAAACTAGGATTATTTATGATGATAACCTTTTTCTTTTAGACTAATAGCTACCTTTCACTTGTGCTCCAGCTACTGTGATAGGAGGTGCATGTTGAGGTCACCAGTCAAATGACAGTTTAAAAAAAGTATGCAATATATATGTTATATATGTCACTCTGCTTGATACTAAGATAGACAGTTAAATGTAGTACAAAAACAATGTTATCATGATTGCTATTCTGACAGACTGTATGTGGCACTTGATCTCAAGTTTTCTCTGTAAAATTTTTCCAACTACTGTCCATTAACATTCCACAGAGATTCAACTACTGAAGCAACCATAACTGATAAAAAGGCGGTAGTCCTCTGGCTATGCTTTATGTTTCAAAGCACTTGATAGTGAGATAAAATTATAATAGTTAAGCTCACTGCTCCCACTACAACACTGATATCACTGATCTTCTCTTCTGGGTGTTCAACAACCAAAGTTTAGAGACCAGAACCAGAAAGATAACTGGGCCATGACAAGGGGACAACCGGTTCTTTGGACCTGGCCCTCCAAGGTCAGTGAGGTCCCAGAACATGAGGGAACCTTTGCTGTAAGCTCCACAACTTTGGTGAGTTAACCAACTTCCTGAGCAGAGAGATTGCTGGATCCCATAGTATAGGAATCAAATGCACAGTGTGCCAGAAGAGGGCCACCTATTCTTTCACAGAAATCAGCATTGTCAAGCAGGGCTGACACTGGCAGAGGACCTGAGAGGCTCTGTACATGGGTCCAATGTAATGCCTGGAGAGATTCAACTGATCTTAATAAAAAACAAGAGGTTAATTTTGATTAACACAGGTCTCACTTTAACTTGGTCTTGAATATCGAGCAGAAAAGTATAACAAAAATATGTGTAAAACAATGCCATAAAAATAAGTTGGGAATAAAAAAAGGGGTCCAATCACTGATCCCTTCTATCAGTTTCCAGTTACCCTGGTGTATGGGGTATGCTATGTCCCCCCAAGTCCTCACATACTTTTGATGGGGCTGAGTCTGATGCTTGTGATCAATTTGTTGTCTAGCACCAGGATTGATGATGTGACTGTTGTACCCGCCCAGGGGTGGAGCCAATGTACAGCGTAAGGGAAGGCGGGTCTTCCTCTTGTTAGCCTCTCTTCTGCTTCCGTCCCCTCTCTGTCTCGCCATCACAGCTTGAGGCTTGCAGCTTGCAGCTTGCAGCCACCGTGAACTGTAGCCCCGTCACCCCATGCTGCCTTGGAGCCAACTTTATGCACTGAAACTCCTGAGAAACTGTAAGAATAAACCTTTCCTTCCCTAATTTTGGGTGTCGGGTATTTTGTCTTGGCAACGAGCAAAAAGTGACTAAGACACCTGGTAACTAACCACTGTTGAGGGTTCAAAAACAAAACAAAGGTAATGATAACAAAACAATAAAATCTATAAAAGTTCAATAAAAATCTTTAAATTCTTTAGCTAAAATCAGCTAAAATTAGAGAGACTTATACAAAATATCAGACTCCATCAAAAGAGAAGTCCAAGAGTCAGGGGGTTACAATCACTTTTCCAGTGTGTTAGGAAATGTTTCCAGACTTGGCTCTTTTCCCAACCTGCCTTAACATTCTAATGTTTGTGCTTTTATTATACATGCTCTAATTTCTCCCAAAAAAATTGTTTCAAAGCACAATTGCGAAAACAAAAAGGGGGAATATGGTTACCTCCAGATGCACAATTAGATTCTGCTACCTTTGCCTTTTTAAAATCTACTTGCAGAAAGTAAATATTCTCCATTGGAGCCCCATTAGCAAAAGGACAAATCTGATGAGCACACCGAGGGCTCAAGTCCTGTAGAAGGACATCAAGACAAGAGAGTAGGACGCCCCAGTGCAGTTGGCAACACGGGGTCAAGGGTACGCTTGTGCGTTAACAGACAATGGAACATCATTATGACTGCCCTCCTGAAATGTGTGACCATGGGGAGCAGAACATCCCGTCCCTATGGTGGAGCCTGTTCCAGTCCAGCCCTCCAGTGTGAGCATTCTCGAGAATGACCCGGAGGAGAGCCCAGCACAGCTGTTACTGAGATCCACACAGACTACAAAACTCATGACATGGAGACAAGTAAAGAAGATAACACGAGAGGCTTGCATGCTGGTGACAGGCCTCCCACAAACTCCTGAGGATGTGTTTGTTGCTATGATGTCCATCATAACCTGTATGCTGTTTCAGCTGTTACAATTACAGAAACAAAAAGGAGGAAATGTTGGGGGCCACAAATTATAAATTGAGGCTAGGATCCAAAGGCCTTAATGGAGGCCTTAATGGTCTCATGATGCTGTGACCCTTCAGGGAAAGACTGCAGCAGATTAGGATGACTGCTGCCCTCTATCTGAATTGAATGTCATCAACATAAAATCCTCGTCAGTTTAAGATGACTGCTACCCTCCTAGTCATTTGATAATCCCTCTGAATATTGCATACAGCCCATAAATAGTTGCTAGCTTGAGTGTCATTGTCTCTGCCCATCCTGATGCATTGACCTCTCAGTCCTTCTTTTATGAATTACTAAATTTGTTTCTGTTTTTCTTTTTCCTTTTTCCCATGTTTTGCCATACCTCTCATACAGGCAGTTGAGGATCTTAGCTAACTCTCCAACAATGTAAAAATTCACTGATGATTTTTAATGGATGGACACATGCTGTTTGTTATCTAATGGGTGTATATGTGGATTCTGTTAAAGTGCGTGTATTTCCTAGATACTCCTTTGAGATGACCTAGACAGAACAGCACTATAGCTATAAGCACATCTTACCTAAATTCCAGTCATAGCTTTTCAACTCTCCTTTTTTGTTAGTATGTGTTTGTAATGTACATGTTTATAAATACGTTCATTGTGGGGAATTGAAAATGAAAAGGACCAAGACTTCATTTTTTAAATAGCATTTTCCATTAAAGAGAACTAGATCTTTCTGGGGACAAGGTAATGCGAGTGCTGGATATGGGAAGTTCATGACTCACATAGAATATTTTTTCTTTTTCTGTTTTCTTTCTTTTCCTTTTTTTCTTCCTTCCTTTTTTCCTTCCTCCTTCCCTTCCTTCAACCCATCTTTCCTTCCTTCTTTCCTCCCTTGTTTATTTTGTAGCACTGGTGAACCTAGTGCTTTCTCACTGAGCATATCTCATCTTTATCTTTTATTTTGAGACTAGGTCTTGCTAAGTCACTGAATCGATCAGACTGGGTTTGAATTTGTATTCCTGTTGCCTCACCTCCCAGAATGCTGGGATTACAGGTGTGTGCCACCACACCCAGCTTGCATGGCATGCTTTAATTTGCCAGAATTATTAAGAATGCTTAGGGAATAATAATGATATATTTAAGACCCAATTTCAGGAGATTTCTACTGGTCAAACTTGGGATACACTGAATATCAAAGTAAGTATTTGTATTAAAGAAATATAACCAAATAAAATAAGAATTCACAAGCCCACATTAAAAAAAGTAGGTGTAAAGGAAGGATGGGGAAAACTCTTACAGAATAACAAATAAATAAATGTAGAAGAAATTGTGTAATTGAAAATAACCATTTAATAAATATCTTGATATTGTCTTTAAGCAGTAATCATCTGTGAGAGATAAAACTAGTATAAAAGATTGAGAGGAGCTGGTGCAGTGGTACCTCGGTTCGCAAACTTTATTTATGATTTTGGAAAATATGCCATGTGTGTTCATGTAGGAAAAATGGTCTACGTTATGATCATGTTTGTCACCCAATGCGGAGTTTGCAAACACAAAAGTTTGCCAAACAACTCTCTCTGAGAATCAAATCGTTCGTAAACAAAAGTGTTTGTGGACATCCTTGCCTTGTTCCTGATTTTATGTTGAAAATTTTCGGTTTTTCTCCATTTAGTAAGATGTTGGCTGTTTTTATACATGGAATACTACTCAGCTATTAAGAAAGACTGCATTGAGACTTTTGTAAGTAAATGGTCACGACTTGAGACCATACTCATAAGTGAGATAAATCAAACCCACATGTGTAAATACCGTATTGTCTCCCTAGTGTAAGAAACGGAAAAGTATATATGATCCAGAATCTATAATAAATAAATACTATGTGGGGGTGAAAACAGCTCAAGGAGCAGAAGTGACTGGGAAGGGAAAGGGCGGAAAGAGAAAAGAGAAGAGGAAGGGATATGGACCTGTGTGTATGTATATGTAAGATAACTGGAATGAACACGCTGCTGAATGTATTCATTATTGAGAAAGAACAATTAATACTCGTATGACTAGATCAATTTTGCATGTCTATATCTGTTAATGTAAGTAACCATTTTGGGGATAATGATACGCAATGTTGCAACCATTGTCAAGTTTCTATCATCCTGCTTTGTAAACCTGCAATGTTACTGTTGTGTATTTATTCTAGTCGTTTGTTTGTCTCTTTTGCTTGGTGTCTTTGTTGTATATGTCTTTTTTTTCCTTTTTTTTTTCTTGGCTTAAATAAAAAAAAGATAAAATAAAAAAGATAAAAAAAACAAGAAAAAGCAAAAGTGTTTGTGAGCCGAGGCACTACAGTATATCTATAATCTCAGTAAGAGATATTTAGTTATCAAAACAAGAGCAATATCATCACAGTGGAGAAAAGTGGCAAACACCATAGGAACTGAGAGATCCAATGTAAACACCATGCAGGGACCCATCGGCACCATGGCCCTGGAAACTGAAGACCTGGAGAGCACAGGGTCACACGGGCGGAACATCTGCCTGACTCTGTTCCCAAAACATCAAGCATCAGACGAACTGAAACGGAAGTGTGGTTTATAAAATTACCAGTCCATGTCTTGAAACACACTCATGACAATAAAGCTGTTCAAGATTAATTGAGAAGATTAAGAAAATGTGACAAGTTTGTGTAATGCATGACCTGCTCCTGTCTTGTGCTTCAGAGAATGCTGCTGAGACAGTTAGAAAAAAACCTGGAGAAAGTTTGCAGATGTCATCAAACTGGAGATATTATCCTGAGCTTGAAGATAATTCTGTGGCTAGGTGAGAGAAGAAGCTTGTTTTTAGGGAAGTGCACTGGGGTCTTCAACAGTATCAAGGCATCGCGATAGTACGCTACTCTTCACTAACTCAAGAAGAAACCATATGTGTGTGTGCGACCTGCACAAGGTGTAATTTAAAATTATAATAAATGCTTAAATTAAAAAGTTTTTACACTAGAAGACACATTGCCATTAACCCCTTCAAAAAAGTCCATTGCTTCAGACACGCGTATCCCGACACCTTTGCCATTTTTTAAAGGAATTCTGGAAGTTCTCCTGTGTCTTCACTTGCACTGTCAGGCTGCCTTGCTGTCCTGATTTAGTTCAAAACCTTTACTTTTCGTGGTCATTTTGACTGTGACGAAGGCCCAGAAGCCTCCTGGTGCTGGATGCAGCAAATGAGGTGGATGAGGACACGGCCATGATTCCATGAGCTGCCCTTTCTACTGGATGGCGCTGGGCAGCATCACGCACTGTACTTTTTAATTTTTAGAATGTTTTTGTACATGTTCATGGCACAAAATGTTTATGCTCCTTGTGGAGAGTTGGTGCATATCATAGCATATCTTGATTCCTTTCTTCACTGTGTTTTTGATCACACCTCATGAAGATGCTCATGAAAGAAGACTTCCAGAGGTGCTTCAGAAAGTGACAGAATGGTGGGATGTGTGCTCAAATGAGGAGTAATAGTTTAAGGGGTTTAAAAGCAACAAATGCTTTGCTGTAATAATTATCTTAAATTTCAACATGGACGAAATATTTTGATTACATGTAGGAAGAGAGGAGAGAGAAAGAGAGGGAGAATGAACAGATAATGGGAAAATACTTATTTTAGCATGAGGGAAAAGGATGAGGGCAACTGTTGCATTATCCTGCAGTGATTCTGAAAACCTGATATTTGTCACAAAAAAGGTTGACAGAGGAAGGGAGAGCAGGAGCAGCTGGTCCGTAGCCTCCCTGGAAGCGGGGAACTGCCTGCGATTCGGAGGCCTTTGAACACAGACTGACGTCTTGTTTACCATAATCTTGACAATGAAATTATTGTTTTCAACTCAAAGGGACCATAAAATTTTCTATGACCTCTAGGCATTAATTTCTTTCCTATCAGAGTTTTAGTTTGTCAGAAAAAGACTTTTTCTATTAAATACATTTTAAATGGGCAGTGAAAAACAAATATAGCTTTGTATTTAGATAACAAAAACTAAAGTAAAATATTCAAGATAAGTCATTAGAATGATATCTCATTAGGGACTCTTCCTAAACTGCAAACTTGATGAACTCTTCAAAGTAACAGTTACTATCTAACAGTTATCTGTGTAGTTTCTATTAGGCAGTATCAATTCATTAGCTATTTTTACCCTCATGGGAAAGCTAAATCCACACTATAGAAATTTGATACCTTGTTCAAATTAAGACATGTAAATTTTCATCAAGGAAGGATCTTTTAAAAGGCATTCATTGAAATATATATAATCATTGACCTTACTTTCAGCAGCACATATAGGTCTCACATCTACAGGAAAGTTGCTGAAAAAATAAAAGAAGAAGCTCTTCTCTCGAAAACACCCTCAGAAACGTAAAGAAGAACTTTCCCCTTCATTTTACTCATGAAGAAGCTGACATAGGAGAAACTGAGTTTCCCAAGAAAGAGCTGGCAAATCTTGGCGTGGCGTCAAATTTCTCATCCTTCAGTTCTTGTTCTGAGAGTTGGTTTTGTTCCATTTTAGAGCTGTATTTTGGATATAATAACCTATATCACATTTGGAGGCATCCACCTTTAATTTAGTTAATTCTATCATATTTAAAAACAATTTTGAAGTTAGGAAGGACGTTTAACAGATGAAGCTATCTTTAAGTACTTTTAAAAGAAGGTTATTTTGGGATTTTTGTTCATCTTAATGTGAAACAAAGATCCATGTTTTAATTAATTACTATATTACCCATCTATCCATATCTTGGCTTGAAACATTCATTTTCATATTAGATAAAAGAATCCTAATCAGTTAGTTTTCATTCTAATTTTGTTTGAATGAGAAAATTCAAGGTCAGCTTACTAATGATTTTACACATTTGTGTTCTCATTTACACTACTCTGTGGCATGCTATTTCTTAAACCTCATCTGGAAAAAATAGCATAACTGCAGAAAGGTATCAATGATTGTTTGGGTGTATTTCAAAGAATGGTAGCTGGCATGTTAACACAGCCTGTAATCCCAGCACTCTGGAGGCCAAGTCAGCAGGATCACAAGTTTGAGTTCAATCTGTAAATTTAGCAACATTGTGAGACCCTGTCTCAAAATAAAAAGATATTTTTAAAAGAGATTGAGCATATAGCTCAGTGTGAAGGCCCTGGCCTCAAACCCCAGGTTGGATGAATGAATAAATAAATTGATAAAGTTGTTAGTATTTGAGAATTGTAGAGTGCTCTTAACATTATGTTAGAGTGAGTTTATTTGAAATATGTTTTCTGGCTTCTTTCTGAATCTGTATTTGTGCTTAGTGTTTACGTGCTTAAGGGCTAGGGATGCTTACGTCATCCTGTTCTGGTTGGATGCGTTTGACAATATGTAGAAAAAAGTGTAATAGATTCGTATAAATGTTTTTATTTTTTAAAAAAAACCTTGGATATTCTCCGGAGAGCAAAAATTCTAAACTATTTATATGAGTAAATTCTCATAGACCCACTGAAACATGTATCTAAAATTATTTAGAAAGTTTTCATGGCTGCTTTGGGTTCTTAAAAAATATCTACTGTATATTTGGTATTATCGAATATAAAGAACTTTTTAACACTTTAAAACTTCTGTCTTATCCTTAAGAAATTAAAGTTGTAAAACTTTGTATACAGATACATATCTATATGGTTTTAAAACTGTATAGTATACTATACGTGTATATAACCTGTGTAGTATACTATACGTGTATATAGTTATACAAATGCATATAATAAATATACAGAAATGTTGTATATTTATAATATGGTTTACTTTTGATACAGTGAAACTCCATATATATTTTATATATGTGGTTTTAAAACTATGTAATATGCTGTATGTGTATATATAATGTATAGATAAACAAATGAATATAATAAAAATACAGAAATGTGCATTTATAATATTAGTTCACTTTTGATACATTTAATTACTTTAGAAATTATATAGATGACATTTTAATTTTAGTTATAATTGAACTCTTTAAACAAACAAAAAACTCTACTGTGACCCAGGCATGGTGGCGCATACCTGTAATCCCAGCACTTGGGAGGCTGAGGCAGGAGGGTTGTTGCAAGTTCAAGACCAGCCTGGGCTACAAAGTGGGCTCAAGGTTAGCCTGAACTGCATAGTGAGACCCTGTTCAAAAAGGCAAAAATAGTAAATAAATAAATAAATATAAAACACTGTACTGTGTAACTGAGTATGAATTTAGTCTTATTGAATAGAAATTAATCTATTCTATATCTAATCTAGGATATTTTTGTTTTTCAAAATAACCTCAATTGTTTTAATAAGATATGACAATCACAAAAGATAATCATTATTGGCATTACACATAGAAACCATAATTATATTTAAAATGAATAATAAATTCTTTCAGTTCTATTTACTGTTCACTATTGTATGAAATATTTTTCTGATATTATTATCCATTAATGATCTAAGTTTTTGATATTTAAGGTATAAAATAAAATAATATTTCTTAATAATGTTTTTATTTTTATTATTCACCTGACTCAGTGTCACCCAGGTGCAAGGTATATTTAGGTCAATTCACTGTTTGCTATGGATCAAAGCCCGAAACTTAGGGGAATTACATGCTAGCGTCACGATTTTTATCTTGTAGAGAGGAGATAGCTTCTATTCAGTAGGACGCGTCATGAAACTCGTCGCCATAAGCTGAGCAGTTGTATCATTGGTTACTTGCACGTGCTCTGTGAACCGACCGAGTGTCACACGCACGCACGTGAGCGTGCCCAGCAGACCCTCCTCTCTGAAGTCGGGCAGCGGCCTCCCTCGGCACGCGGTCTGCCTGCCGGCGCCTGCTGCACGGAGCTCCGTGGCAGCACCAAGCGTTCAGCAGCCCCCCGGAAACGCTCAGCCCCTTTGCGAGGCGGGCTGCACCTCACCGCAGCTGACGCTGCAGCCCCGCTTTCTAAAACACTCGGGAACTGGGCGCTGCCTCCTCAGGAAGAGGCGGAGGCGGACCCGCGTCTCTGGGGACTTCCCGTCTTCAGATCTGCCAAGTCTTCTGGCGCTGCACCCACGTCTGTCTCCCTACTCAGCCATCCTGAAGGCACTAACAATCCTGCAGTTTGGAAATGCCTTTGAATCACATTTAACGTATTATTCCTTCAGTAAAATATTTGGTGTGTTTATTTTGCCTTTGCGGAAGACTTGGGATGTTATATATTTAAAAGTATTGTGTAACAATATAAATAAAACTGCGAACTTGAATTTATATAAAGAATCTACATGAAGTCTGCTATTCAAAATCTCAAAGGTAATCAACATATCACAAATAGCTATTCTTTTCGTTGCTTTTCCTTGTTCTCCTTTCTTTCTCTAGTGGGCTGAATAGTATTTTCCCAAGTTCACGCCAAACCGGAACCTCAGAATAGGACCCTTTTTGGAAACAGGGTCTTTGTAGATGTAGTTAGCAACGGATCTTAAGACCAAATCTTAAGGGGTTTAGCACAGGCCCTTAGTCCACTGAATCGTTTTCTTCCAGGAGGAAAAAAAGACACAGACACCAAAAAGCAAGGCCACTGCTGCGTGAGAGATTGGAACCGTGCCACCAGGAGCCAAGAAAGCCGGAACAACCGAATCCGTGACAGGAAGAGGCTTGGTCCTGCTGGAGCACCGCTGTCAGACCCTGCCCTTCCGGGCTGGGGGAAATTTCTGCTGTTTGAAAGTGTGGTACTTGGTTTATGACTATTACAGTAGTTCTAGGAAACATGCTTTCCATTCTGACTCTTTCTTTTCATACAGCCTCTTTTCTACATGTCAAAAAGCAGCCTGACACTTGTTTTTAAAATGACCTTGGGTGAGTCAAGACAGCAATTTTCATGTATAAAAATGACCTCCACCTGTTTTCTTCAACTAAAGTTTTGCAGTTGTGCTTACAATTGTGAATTCATGTGTAATTGGGAGTTTTTCTAATTAAAAATGTTTTCCCCAGTAGTAGTAAAAAGTTTTTTTAATCACATTTTCATTCCCTATAAAGTAGTGCTTCTTAAGAGGTACTTTGGTTTCTTTCAGCCCCTTACTTAGAAATTCCACTGTTGTAATGCTTGACACATTGTGTCAACTTGAGAAGTTTAGAATTTTACCTAAGCCACTCACCAGGACACCAGGCTTTCCACTTTGTAAACAGCCTCAGCCTGTGCCGGGGAGGTGCGGTGTAAAGGACCCACACTAGGGCGGGCAGCTCGCATGAGTATCAGGGAGGAAAAGAACCCTGCTCTTCCCCCTTTTGCTCTTGCTTTTGCTGTCTTCTGCCACCTTGAACTGTTGCCCCTCACCATGCCCCGCTGCCTTGGAGCCAGCTGATTACAGACTGAAACCTCCACAAACTGTGAGCTAAATAAGCCTTTCCTTTCTTAACATGAGAGCAAACTAACCAACACAATTGTTTTATTTTTTTTTTTTGTTCTTGTTGTCATTGTCATTATTTGATAGCATTATTGCTGTCAGGTACATTAACTCTTACTTGCTTAATTTCTTAGAGGGTATTTAGAAATAAAAATATTTGAGTATTTTGTAGCTTGATTCATATTGCAAAGAGCTATTCTGTCATATATGCCCAAAAGCATTCAGTATTAGCATTTTAATTGCCAGTTTACTCTCTGAAAAGACAACTGTGGAAGTTAAGTATGTATTTTAAATAATCAGCTAATTATAAGCATTTTCAGACATACATTAACTCTTTGCATACATTGTTTTTAAAACGCGCTTGCTCTGTCCTCTACCCGTTATTTATGATTTGTGGTCTGTATTCATTTGTTTGCCTGCCCTAAAACCTTGCACAGACAAGGTGACTTTAACAGGAAAACTTTTTGTCTCACAGTTCTGGGTGCTAGAAATCTGAGATCAAGTTGTAGGCGAGAAGGATTCCTTTGAGGGATGTGAAGAGAAGAAATGCTTTACACTCTCTTCCAGCTCTGGAGACGGGCTGGTGACCTGCGGTTTCCTCTGGTTTATCCACGCATCGCTGCCGCCCGCTGCTGCCCGTGCAGAGCTGCGTCCGCTCGGCACGTGTTGGTTCTGGGGCTGCGTTTCCCCTTCTTGTAGCTGCACCCGGGATGCTGGACTGGGGCATGTCCTAAGGTCTCATTGTAACTCCCTCCACCTCCAAGTGAGCTCACATCCTGAGTTATCAGGGTTAGAGCATCAGTTTATCTTTGGAAATAGGGAAATTAATTTCAGCAGAATCTGAGGTTTTTTACTCTATAAATGTTAAATTCTAAAATTTTATCTATGATGTTTTTGTAAATATATTTTTGAGGCTTGTAATTTGACTTTTAACTGTTTTGTGATAAGAAATTTTTTGTTTTCTTTTGATTACTGCATCCTCTCTTTTGTTTGTATTTCACTCAAAGGTGTCTTACTTTTATGTGGTCAAATTAATCTTTCTTATTGTTTTATCAAGTGGTCCTAAGGTTAGAAAGTTCTACCCTATGCAGAGATTTAAAAATTATTAATTTCAATTTTCCTTCCTCTTTAGTAAAAATTTAATCTTGTTTACATTTAATTTAAATTTTCATCCAACTAGAATTTTATTTGGGGTCCTCTGTAAGATATAATTTTCTTCATCATGTTTTAATACAGTTGTATGCCACGTAATGACATTTTAACCAATAATGGAGCACATACATGATTGTGGTTTCATAAGATTGTATCTCCCAATGATGTTGAAACAATCATAGTTATGTAACTATACTACATAATGTTTGCAAAGTGATAAAAAATGTTAAACATTTTCACATAAAGAAATCTTAAATGTTTGAAGAGATAAATATGTTGAAATTTGCACTGTTAGTTAAGGGTTGAATATATATTTTCAACTGACAGATTGTTGGTTAGTATTATAGTTTCTCTAGACTGTAATTCTTCTCAAAATTATATTTTCACTATGTGATGCACTAGGTTAAACATAAGAAAAAATAAATAAAATCCAGTGGCTTGGTAATTCTACAGCTATTTAAAAGGTTATGCAAAAGTATGAATTTAAAAATTTATAACGAATAGGTGCCCTTTAGTTATTCAAAGGAAAAGACACAAATTCAAGTAGGATGAGTTTTATAAATAGTTAATTTTACTTTTGTTTTTTGCCTTGTTGCCATTAGAAACTGAACCCTAACCCCAGTACTGTGGCATACCTGTCATCTCAGCTGTGAGAAGATGCAGGAAGATCACTGAGTCCAGAAATTTAAAATGGGCCTGGAGGATATAATGAGACTCCGTTTCCAAAAAGGGTAACTCAGAAGCCCTTAAAATACTGTAAAGATGATCAAATGGAAGACACTTTGGTGCTATATTTACTAGATTTTCTCTTTTCCAGTTTTTTCTAACTGGTTCTGATATATGACTTCCAAAATTATTTTTCTTATTGTTTGTTTACTTATGTGAGCAAGGGAAAAGATAAGATTGGAAAATCAAGTCTATCCGTGTCTTTTTCCTTTTGTTTTTCTGTGTACCTGACCTTTTCCTTAAAAAGGATGAGATCATAATAGTTTGTGGTTGGTGGATTGGTGGTAGAAATTAGAATTTATTGAAGCAAAAGTGAAAGAGAAGGAAATAATTCATTGTTAGCTCCAGACACTCAAAATAATATCTTCAAAACCTCAGCAAAGAAATTGGCTTGGATTCTAAGCTTGGGTGAGTACAACCACTCATTTATCATATCAAGGAACAGACTTGGAACATAGAATTTTCTATCAGGGATGTTATGGTCAAAGAGAAGTAAAATAAAATCACAGTCCCAATGGTTTCAGGGGACAGAAAGCTAGGCTGAATGTTTGGATCACCACCTTACGGACTAAGTTATGAAATGGTGGATTCTAGAAACCTGTGCAATGTCAAGAATGACTTAAAATACAGATCTGTGTGTTCTCTATGGAGTCCCAAGGCCTCTTAGTAAAGCCAGGGCTGAATTGCCCATCTACACTATGGAGGGGAATAATGATGTTAAAGGAAAAAGGCTGCACATATCTTTCTGCTCCCTGTGTGGTGTGAGGTGTGGAAAGGGAACCCCAATCATCTTCATACTTCCACAGTAAGGCTGGGGGTGCAAAGAGATGGCTTCTGGGACTCAGGGGAAGAAGGTTGCAGCAGAGAAAGCAGGTCAGCCACAGTCTGAGGGATAAAATTCTCTAGGAAGGGGGACAGGTTGCCCTAATAGCCAGGTGAGACATTCACACTAGTTCACCCCACAGTCCACAAGCATTTGGGACTTCTGCTCTGCCTGTAACTTCGAATTCACATTAATGATGCCTCCACAGAATTTAAGCTTGGTGGAATTTTAAGCTTACATAACTGTTGTAGTTTTTTTGGAAAATACTGCAAATGAAAAATTAGGAATGAAAATGAGCATATACATTCAGACTGGAAAATGAATTTTCAAGAAATAAGTTCCCAAAAACTGTCGAGTGCTCCAGAAAATACGGGGGGGGGGGGGAACATATAACTAAATGGTGTAATTAACTGCCTGACTCGCCCCCATAATGCATTTTCTTTCTTCACTGTTGAGTTTGTGATTTGCCTCTTCATCTGATGATCTGGGGACACCTTTCTATAGAAAGATTAGAAAACTAGCTTTCCCTTGACATTCTTAATAGAAGCTTGCTTTAAAAATTATGAGTTTCAAATTAGTTTCTTAAAGATAGCATCTGTTGAAGAAATTTATCTTGGTTTCACGAAGTCTAATTAGGAATGCCACGCACTTTCACCGTTGCTGTCAAGTCTAGAAAGCCCTGTGTGAAGCTTCTCTCAAATATGAACTTCTAAGCCTTAGGACATTCCAAGTCTCTTTAAACACTCTACGTGATTCTTACAAGCCTTTCAAGACCACCAGCAATTATTTAACTTACACAGCAGTGACCGCATAACGCACTAGTGTATCACTTCTAATTCACCCTATAAATATTCCTTGCTAAGTGTCCCCACAGGCTGACTCTGCAACTTCATGGTTGCTCCAACAGTGCTGCCCAAAAGGGAGGCTGTGACCGACAGAGCAGAGTGGAACTGGACAGTGCTTTCCAAGTTGCATCAAAATTCATCACATTGTGCATAGGATCCAGAGCCATGGTGGGGACCTGCGTGTGTGACAGAGGAGTTCAGCTTTCATAGTCACCACAGACTTGGGGAGGAGCCTCAGAATTGGAAAAGAGCAAGAGGGCAGGAAGATTGGAAAAGAAGGGCCTTAAAGAGATTATGTATTAAAATATTTCCAATTTATACTAGTGGACAACTGTTGTTACTAAATATCTCCCCTCCACCTATCTTCAGAGAGGTCTGCCTGCCACCCCCCCCCCGAGGCTGGGACCTACTTTAACATTATGTGAGTAAATGTAAAATAAAGAGTTGCTTTTCTTCACGTTTCAGAATGCAATATGAGTAAAGGCACAATGCCATGACGTGTTTCACGAGTTGATTTGGTCGCGAGTCTTAGTGGGGACATGTTCCGACAAATGCGTCTCTAGGTGACTTCTCATTGTCAGACCACACAGACGGCGCTTACCCGCATCGACACGGTCCACGTCAGTGCCTCCCACGGCTTCTAGGTGGAGAAGAGTGGCGCTGTGAATGGAAGGCAGGAGGCCGATGCCGGGTAGCACAGCGCGCTCACTGCTTACGGTGAACTTCAATTTGCAGTTAGGAGTAGACTCTAAAATGATGAAGAGTACAGTGTAGGCAACGCACAAGCCAGGAGTATGGTTGGTCCTCAGTCTTATGAAGCATTCTCTACCGGACACAGCTGTGAGTTACGTGCGTGTCTGCCTGGCTGTGAGGCGGGCAGCGGGCTGCAGTGACTTCACAGTGCTCGTGACGTCACCAGGCGGTAGGGAATTGGGGCTCCGTTATAACCTTACGGGACCGCCATTAGGCAAGGGGTGACTGAAAGACATGGTGAATGCTTAAATTTTAAAAATCTTACTGCACTAAAAGGTACACTGTTAGGAATGATGAAATAAGTGTCTTTGAAGACGGAGAGAATTTTGAGAGCAGTTAAAGACAAGGTGTCTTTAATTGTAATATTTTTAAATTTAAACATACAATATATTTTTATGATCGCCCCTTATCAATCAAAGGTTTTTGGAAATTTCTGTCAAATACAAACCTTAGAGCGTGTCCTCATCAGCCTTATCCAGCGGATCTGGCGCTGTGCTGCCCCTGGCTCATCTCCCAAGTGAAAAGACTGTGAGAGGGACGCGCCCGGAGTCGGTGCGGGCATCAGGCAGCCGCAGCAGCACCGCCCTCGCCGCAGGGGACTTCGGAGACTGCTCTGGAAGCGGCTGCCCGGCGTGGTAAAGTGTGCTCAAACTGCAGGGCAGTCATGGCAATATGCATTTTACTGTAGTAAACTTTTAAAAAGAATTTTAAATATTCACAGTATTTTTAGCACACTTTGTATATATACTTATAATTGACTCAAATGTTATGTGATGAATGTCTATTTTATTTTAATGTGATCTTAATATATATTATCCTAATTTTTTAAAGGAAGAAAATATCTTTTGTGTTTGTGTTCTATTGTGTTTGTTTCTAGCTATTAAACCAGTAGGATAAAAGCTTTTAATTGTTCAGAGTTCTTAATATCATCTAAAGTGGTGGTCAAGGGCTGGTACCTACTTCATACATCAGAAATATCATGGGAACTGGACTATAACGTTCCAGTTATAGGAATTCTAATAGTTCATTGCCCTTTAAACCTATTGTCAATCTTGATCAGATCATGGTAAATTAATAATGTGGACCAAGTTGTTTATCCAATTTCACTTTTTGACTCTGAGTTTTTGACTGTGGAATTGACAGAAAATGCAAACACAAGCCTGGGAACTTACATTGGTTACTTTTGGAATGTTGCCTTCATTGTAAAAGACCAGGTAACAGTGTTATAGTGTTGTAGGAATGGTTTCAACAACCAGCACTGAACAACTCATACAAGAGCCCACATCCTGCTTTCCCAGTGAAAAGAGAGTAGAGGATAGAACTGTTTAAACAAGGAGCGATGTTCGGTAGATGATGAAGGCATCATCTGGGCTGAGAAGTGAGGTGGAGGAGTTGGGGAAGGGAATAGGTTATTAAAGGAAAAAGGAGGAACACCTCAAGAGCCGGTGTGGGGAGACAGCACACCTCCTGTGTTACTGAGCAGGGAAGTGTGGGCTGCGAGGTCCATCACAGGTTGGAGGCAGTGATGGGCGTGAGCGCGAGTGAGTACGCAAGGAAGCTGTCCTGAGTGGCTTCTGGAAAGGCCTGTCCTTCCTGGTCCTTGGGGACCTCAACACTTGGTTGCATCATTAGGGAGAGAGTGGGTGTGGTGGACAGGGTTCAGGGTCAAGTCGGTTGGCTCTGGGATTTGTCCTGGGGTTTGTGGCTCACACTTCTGGTTGCGTCCCACTGAGTCAGGGAGGAGGGAACTTGGGTCTGTGTCTCCTCCCTCTGCCCCCCCTCTCTGGAGCTGCTCCCCTGGTCCCACTTTCTGACCACTGTGAGCTAAGTATCTGCTCTCCCCGTGCCCTTCTGCCCTGCTGTTTCAGCCTCACAGCCAGGGCCATGAGAGCCAGTGACACCTCCCCTTTATGTGGAGGGTGGTGGGTGTTTCACCTCAGCAGTGGAAAAGCTGGCACAGTAGGGTAATAGTTAAAGCCTGGCACTTGGTCACAAAATGTTCATTTACATTCAGAATGCACAAGTTTGACATATTCAGCGTGGAAATGTGGCCATGTTTTTTAAACTCCGATTTCCCTTCATCTTACATAGCATGTAAACAAACACACTGAACTTTCCAGTATTTTATCTAATGCACTCCTTGCAAATGTACCTGGAATGATTGCAAACATTTTCTAGATTAGGAAAGAGGTGTAAGGAGTTTCAGCTTGAGCTCAAAGAGGTCAGCCAGAATTTGAGCCTGGGTCATCCGTATTTACCTATCTCAAAAAAATATAGAATTGGAATGAAGTTTAATTTAGAGTAATACTATAATCATGCCCTTAATACTTGACTTTTATGGTGTTTAAAATTCATGGACTTATGAACTTCAGACTGTCCATAATTTAACAGTTTAATAATATTCACAATGTTCAGATTTTGACTGCACAACCTCAAATCCAAAAGAAACCTTAAGTAGGGAAAATACATTATGTATACAAGGCTGTGTTCCAAATTTCCAATTATTTTGATGTGGTATGTACTCTGTCTTTGGAACAATCAATTAGGCTCTTGTCTCCTGATGTGAATAGCTGAATACAAATTAAAAATGGGAGGCATGTATACGACATCAGAATATAGATCAAAATCATTACCCAAGTTGAGTCTGTAGTTCATTTAAGCATGGTTGTCATCAGGTGGAAAATTATATGCACTCACAGGAATAATGACAAATGCCTGTACTGCTTTGGAAAATTATAATTTATCAATTAGTAGATATTTCAGAAGACGCCTTAATGTTCTCAGGTAATGTAATTTAAATGCATGCATTAAGGAAGTGTCAGAAAATGTGGGCTACTGTAATCTACTTCTTTAATCACAGAGATCAGCAATGCTGCGGGCCTGCCGCGTGGAGCCCCAGCCCTGGCAGCAGCCGCCGCAGCTGCAGCCACAGCAGTCTGATTCCTTCTAGCACCACGGACAGAAACAGCAGCAGTTTAAAAAATCACCTGAAACAGAAGCAGCCACAGAATGTGGTTAACATGCTGAGGACTAAGTAGAATTCTATTAGGACAAAGAACATTACTTAAAGCTCGGGCCTATCTTATACTCACTGTTTCATTTAATATTCAAAAACTACTTGAAATGATATTAACCATGA